>JAJLXI010000001.1:270492-295600 GCA_030571145.1 Pichia sp. yHKS168 | reverse complement strand
ATTTCAGAGTATGAACAAAGATTTAAGTTAAAATCAAAATAAAGAATGAAGGATAAATAAAGATTCCATATATGCTTAATTTTCTGATAATAGATCAAAATTCGGATAACGAAATTTGGGGCAGTTCTTGATTCTTAAGATTTAAGTGTATTTTCTTAATTATAACTTTTTAGAAAAACAAATCTTGTATATATGTAATCTATATCTATGTGCGTGTGAGTGTGTATTAATAATGACACCAAACTGAATATTTGAATACTATTATCTATATTGAGATTATTGACAGTATAGCATACTATGAAAAATAGTTTAACTGGGATCTAAGTTATTTTATTGATTATAATTATTATTTGATTAATTGACCTTAATGAAATCAAAGAAAAATTCAATCAAAAATTCCGATTAATTAAATAAAAACAAATAAATAAATAAATATCATCCCGCACGGAGATTCAATTGATTACAGACAAAAACGTGGGCATTTTATAATTGCTTTAAGTTCCGGTTTCCGTTATTGGTTCACTGTTCACTATCTACCTTATAATAAGCGCGTAACTTATAATATAATAATAATAATCATATATTATTATTAGTCTCATTGCTTATACTATATACTATATGTATAAAAATCTCAGTTTACTGTGGCAATGGAACAGAAGGAAATAGTGGCAGAATACAAAAAGCGGGGTTTTTTTGATACCAAGAGAAAGGAATGGTTAGATCTTTGTTTAGAAGATACAGAGAAGAGAGATACATTAAAAACTCTCATTGAACAAGTTGTTAAATGTAAAATTGAAAAAGATCCAGAACTACTTATTAAAAATAAAGGGAAAGTTACAGCTCTTATTCAAACTGAACTTGTGAAAAGACACGTTCAGAAAACAAAGCAAATTAGTGGCAATACTAATACTACTATTAATTCTGATATTAAACCAATAGATAAAGAAATGGAACTTCTTGATCAACTCAATTCCATACTGGATAGTTTTGCAATCAAAGCCGCCTCAGAATTCCCTGTAAATCAAGACGAATTGAAAAAATTAACTAATGAATAAAAAAAAAAGAAATGCTGAATTTTAAATAATTTGAAACAAAATAAAAGCCATCTTGTTAGTAATGGATTAACAAGGCTTCATTCAGTGCTTTATCTGCTCGTATATTTGTATATATATATGTCAGATTGTGGCTATACTATATAATAATATATATTATTATATATATACATTATATTTAATAGATATATATAAAGTTTGACTGTGTGTGTGTGTGTGTGTGTGTGACAATTCATGTGTGCACGTGATGCGTTTTAAAATTTATTATTTATTTATTTTATTTATTTTATCTTTCTATTACTTCATACAGTCAGAAATGTCTAATGCCATGTATAGTTAGTTATATTATATATTATATATAAGAAAATTTAGAAATTTTATAACCACCAAGGTTATAATTAAAAATAATAAATGGCTTTGTTCCTGACATGAATTTGTTCTCTAAATGGATTATGTATAATTTAAGGTTCTATTATTTATTAATTAAATTATTCCTTTTACCTTATATAGTTTATCTAATTTACTGTAAAGGTTACGAGTGACAGCTTTATTCAATTTTTGGGGGGGTGTGTGTTCTCCATTTCTTGTGTTTGATAAATTATACCAAAAAAATTTTCCTGTTTGTCCCAATTCATGCTATTAAATATAATTATTTCTACTTCAACAATTGTTTTATGTCGTTCTCGTCTTCAATTGACTAGGTTTTATTAAAATTTTATTATTTAACCTACAATAATGATAATAGGTTCACATGGAATGTTATCATCTACGCCAAATAATACAAATAATAACAATAAGTCAAATCAATCAAATCAATCGGAAGAAACATTTCCTATAAATAATTGTGAAATAAATTCAACTGATAATTGTTATGTTGATACTGAAGCTTTTAATCGATTACTTCAATGTTGTTTTGATCCAACTCATTTAGATAGTTCATATTTAAATTTATCTGGAAATAATTCAAAGAGAAGAAATTCTTGCTTTAATTCTTCAACTAATTTAGATATGAATATTAATGATATTGACTTAGCTTTAGCTAATAATAATAATGATAATACCAATAATAATAATAATCTTAATAATGATACTAATAATAATAATAATAATAATAATAAAACTGATCTATCATCAATTGAAACATCAAGTATAAAAACAAGAAATAGTCCTTATGTTCCAAATAATATACTTGATGGATGTACTCCAATAGATTTAAATCCTTGTTGTATATCTGAGGAACATCAACATGATCACTTATTTACTTCTGAAACTAATCCTAATGAAACTGATTTATCAGAAATGGTTAATTTAAATAATTTTTTTGCAGCTTGTTGTGATGATACAAATTTTGAATTAAATTCTAAATATCCACTTATAAGCCCAGCTATTTCAACTGATTTATCTCCATCAAATCCAAATGATGTTTATCAAAAGTATTTAAATAAAATTGATAATACAAGTGGTCTTAGAGATTCGCTTAAATTTGAATCAAATTTAAATATTGGTCATCATCATCATTTACTGCATTTACATCATCATGATTCAAATGATGATTCAAAATCTCATACTCATGATATTATATTTCATCATCATAATGGAAATGGTTGTCTTCATAATAATAACAATAATAATAATAATAATAATAATAATAATAATACTAATCATGATGGTAATAATATAGGGCATCATCATCACCATTTACATTTTGAAGATCAAATTAATGGTAAAAAAATAAAGCATAATTTTATATTCCCTGATTGTGATATACCCAATAATAACAATAATGATATTAACGAAAAAAATGAAAATTTTAATAAAAGGATAAAAATTGAAAAATGTACAGATTTTGTCACTTCTTCTATTTGCAATGTTGATAAAAATTCTACTTCAGTTTCTTGCAATCATCCACATTTGAATATTAAATTACCAACACAGAAATCTCTGCAAACTCATTTTCATCTACAACATAACCATACAAATAATAATCATTTACATCACGAGCATTTCCATTCGACATTACTAACAGGATACCCAGTAAATATTCCATCATCAGGATCAACTAACATAAAAAAAGAGATAACTTCAAGTCCAGATTCAAATAATAAATTTGATTTATTAAAATGTAAATGGGATAGTTGTGGTCAAGAATTAGACTCTGATGAATTGGAAAAACATATCTTTGAAAATCATTTACAAGATTTACCATTTTCTCCAACAAATTTAAACACAGCAAATTTAAAAATTCATTGTGAATGGGATAATTGTGATTTTTTAACTAATGATATAAACAAATTCTTAGAACATATGCCATTACATACAGATAATTTTTTAAAAGAAAATTTGAATGATAAAAGCGATATTGATAATAATAATAACAATGTTCATAAGTGTAAATGGATAAATCCTGAATCTGGTGAAATTTGTGGTAAAATTTTTAATGAAACAGATGATCTAACAAATCATTTAATTGATGATCATGTTAAATCTGGAAAATCATCATATTCATGTCATTGGAGAGGTTGTAATAGATGTGGTAAACCATTTACTCAAAGACAAAAAATTATAAGACATTTAAATACACATACAAACCATAGACCATTTAAATGTGAAATTTGTGGTAAAAAATTTTCCCTTGATTTAATGTTAAAACAACATATGAGAATTCACACTGGTGAAAAACCATATAAATGTGATATTTGTGGCAAAACTTTTAAAACTTCATCAAGTTTAACAATACATTTAAGAGTTCATAGTGGTGACAAGCCCATGGAATGTAAAATCTGTGGTAAAAGATTTAACGAATCTTCAAATTTAAATAAGCATATGAAAATTCATTTGAGAGTGCATAAATGTGAATACTGTATGAAAAGTTTTGATTGTGAATTAAAATTTAATAGACATAAACTAATGTGTAAAAAAAGGCCCAATAAGAAATAAAAAAACTAACGAATAAAATTTTAAAAGCTTAAATATTTATTTATAAAATGTATATACACAAAAAATATATAGATGCATTCTTTGTTTGTTTAATCAAGAAATGAATCTACTGAACTTCCAAGATAAATTTTAAGTTGACTCTTTGTACATGGTAAGACTTTACATTTAACCAGAGGCACATCTGCCTTTTCATATGCCTGGAATCGATGGCATCCTCCAAATGCAAAATATTTTTTAACACCATTTTGAGACACACATAAAACGTCGATCGGTGGCAACTCTCCCGAAGTTATATCTTCAAGTTGACATGTTTTAGAGGCCGTTGGTTTGCCTTTAAGTGTACTAACCATTGTTCCAATCTTTTCATTATCTAAAACTGGCATAATTGGTCTAACGATGTCCGATAATGGAATGTAATCGATCTTTCCGAAGTTTCTAGTTTGCAGTGACATTAGGGGTGGCTTGTTTTAAATAATTTTTTATCTTTCAAAGAAAAATCATTAAAACAATCATCAATCTCTGCTCAAACTTGCAGAGGAAAAAACAGACATAACCCAGATCCTTTAAATAAGTTACTCCGAAAAGGTTATTTGTAATCCTGTGAACTATGATTATCAATCACCGTTCCAAGTCCAGAATCATGTAGCTGCGCCATTTAAAAAAATCATTTGCGCCACATCTGAATATTTGTTTAATGTTTTGATTTGATAAATTGTTGACATTGTTGACATTTACTGATGAGGTTAAACGCCGTAGGATATATATCAGTTTCATCTTTGCTACTCTTCTATTAACAGGTAAGAAAAAACCACTGGTTTTTATTAAAATGTCTGAAGAAGAATATAAAACTCTTCCCCTGGATCAACTACTAGAGCATAAACTATGGAAAGCTCGTCAGTATGGATACACGCAATTGAAAGAACTCGCAGAATCAAATATTAATGATGAATCAATAATTGAGCTATCAAATAATATTGAAAAGTTGAAAAAAATTGTTGGTGATACAAATGTTATTTCTCAAGAATCTGGAGTTCAAACATTCAGTATATTATTAAAACTTTTAGGACCCAGATTTAGTATACAAACAAGAGATTCTTTAGTGCCAATAATTGTTGAAAAGGGATTAACTTCGTCTAGAATAAATGCTAAAAATTATTCGACAGAATCGCTATTACTATTTTCAGAATTTGATTCCCCAGGTCTAATAATTGAACTGATGGTTCCTTTTTTAAATGCCAAATCTCCAAAGCAAATAACCGCAACTATTAAAGGAATCACTGAAATTTATAAAGAATTTGGATGCAATGTTGTCGATCCAAAAATAATAATGGAGCACATAGTTAAAATGTTTGCACATTCAGATAAAAATGTTAGAGCAGATGCTTCAACTTTGTCAGTGACTATTCGTTCTCATATTGGTGATTCATTTGATAAGGTCATATTTCCCAAATTAAAACCTATTCAACAAAAAGATTTAACTTCCTTATTTGATAAAATTGAATCTAATATTAAACCAAATAGGTTATTATATATTGAGCAACAAAAGTTAAAAATGAAAAATGAAATCATTGATGATGATGTAGAAATGACTGACGTTATTGTTCGATCAATAGAACATAAGGAAAAAGCGTTTGATCCTTACACATTGGAGGATCCCATTGACGTCTTAACTAAGCTTCCGGATAATTTATCAACTAGGGTGACTGATTCAGTATGGAAAGAAAGAGTTGAAGTTTTAGAAGAAATAGGCAAACATTTCAAAGTTAACAAGATTCAGAATGATGATTATGCATATTTTATTTCTTTAATGATTGGTTGTCTACGAGACGTTAATTTGCAAGTTGTTACATTGGCTTGTGGAATTTTGACTGATCTCGCAAATGGTTTAAGAACAAATTTTTCAAAATATTCCCTTTCTTTAGTAAGTCCATTGCTAGAAAGGACAAAAGAGAAAAAGAAATCTGTCTTGGATGCATTAAATGAGGTACTTGATCTTTGTTTTAAATATGGCTCTTTCCACGAAATTTTAGAACCAATAATTGAACGTATGAAGCATATTTCCCCGCCAGTTAAAGTGGAAACAATGCAATTTTTAGTACGATGTTTAAATGAAATTGAGTCTGTTCCAAACAAAATAGAGGCTGATCAAATAATGACAACGGCAATAAAATTGTTGCAGGATTCACAGTTAGCAGTTAGAAATTCAGCCTCTGATGTCATTGGTACATTGATGAAGATAATTGGGCCTGAACAATCGAAATGTTATTTAGATAAAATTGATAAACGTCACATAAAAAGAGTTCAGCAAGTTTGTGATGCAGCAATTGTGAAGTCATTCCCTGAAAGTAAAAATAAGAATACTTTGAATCCGAGTAAAATCAACAAATTACAGAATAACAAAATTCCTGATTTGCATGCGGCATCGTTTAATAACGAAAATAGAAGAGTCTCTTCTATATCTAATTCCGAGAAAACATCAATTCCATCTAAACGTACAGCTACTTCTCCATTAAAAGAAAATATTCCTAATCATAAAAATACTTTAACTGCAAGATCTTTGAAGGCCTCTAATGTGAACTCATATGGATTATCAACTCAACAATTACAAGAATTTGAATTTCTTAAAACAGAGAAAATGGACTGGTTAAAGGATAGGAAAGAATTATCAGATGAATTGGATGATGTAAAGAATAACAATGATGAATTACTCAAGAATGTTGTCTCATTAAACAATAAATTAGAAGATTATCATAACAAATTCACTACAATGAGCATGACCCTAAAATCTAAAGATACACAAATATTTCGCCTTCGAAGTGATTTGGAAACATCACAAGCAAAGAATGCACAATTACAACAAAAAATTAAGATTTTTGAAAGTCAGTTAGAGATTTTGAATAAGGATAATAAAAATGATATGATCAATATTACTAATAATGTTAATGATGATTTTTCTGGTTTAGAAAACAAATTAAACACCGATGATTCAAATGATATTAACAGACGTATTTCAATTCTTAGTATCGATTCTAATGTTGACGAACCAAAAAGCGATGGGTTATTGAAAATGAATAGCAGTTCGCTATACAACTTCGATGATAACGACGACGGTTGGAAACGTGCCACGGCTGTCACTAACAATCTTAAGGCTAAAATTCAGCAAATGAAGGCACGTACTCGTCTTCTTGACCCTGCCGATGAGTAATAGTTGTATAATATTATCTCCCATTTCTGTGTGTAAAATAATGTAGAACCCTGTGACCCTATGAACAGACTCTTAATACTTAAATACGGGAAAAAAACAGTTTATTGCCGACGTCGCTTCTTCCCAATGAGGGAATTGGTAAAAATAACATGTTGAATGTTGAATGTTTCTGTAATGGAGTCAACTTTGAAGTAAAACATGACAATTTGCTAATACGGGTTATTTACACAATCTTCTAACATTATCACAAAAGGATTTAATATATAATTAGTTAAGAGAATGTCCAGCAAGATCAAGATTTTAGTGCCTGTAAAGAGGGTTATTGATGCTGCACTTAAGCCAAGAATTAACAAAACCAACACTGGTGTTGAATCGAAGGGTATAAAATACAGTATGAATCCATTTGATGATATTGCAGTTGAAGAAGCATGTAAAATGAAGAAAAATTACAAGGATATGGTTGAATCTATACATGCTGTTTCTATTGGTCCAAGTAAAGCTAAAGACGTTCTAAGAACAGCGCTTGCTAAAGGTGTTGATACTTCTACATTAGTCGATGTCGGAGAAGATGAAATTGAACCTTTAGTTGTTTCTAAGATATTGCAAAAATTTGTTGAAAGAGAAGGTTCTAATTTAGTTGTTTTGGGTAAACAAGCTATTGATGATGATTCTAATCAAGTTGGACAAATGCTTGCCGGTTTATTAGGTTGGTCACAAGCTACTAATGCTGCAAAAGTTACTATAGGAAGTGATGGTATCGTTGAAGTTGAAAGAGAAATTGATGGTGGTATTGAAATTGTCAAAGCTCCACTTCCAATGGTTATTAGTACAGATTTAAGATTAAATGAACCAAAATTTGTTACTTTACCAAAGATGATGAAAGCTAAAAAGAAACCATTAGAGGTTGTGAGTCCATCAGATTTAAATGTAGAGATTAAAAATAGACTGGAAACTGTTTCTCTAGAAGAACCAGCACCAAGATCAGCAGGTGTTATGGTTAGCAATGTTGATGAATTAATTGCTAAATTAAAAGAATTAAAGGCCTTATAGACTGGTATTTTTTTATCATCTGCATCCAGCCGATTTTATGTTTATAATTTTATTTATTTAATGAATAGTATTTTCATATCTAGAATATATAGAGAATGTAGAATAGGTTTCGAAAATTAAAAGCTCCGGTTTATAAAACCTTTTTTTTCTTTTTCTGGGAATGAATAGCGTCTTTTGATATTGGGGAAATTTTCCCTTTTAAAGACTTATATGTTTTCACAATAAATCAGCATTGGAAAAACACAATATGAACAAGTTAGGTGTTGTTGAAAGTGCAATTGAATTTGTGAAACCAGCATTGGTTAAAAAGTTAGCTTCAAGAAGTGGCAGACCTGTCGTTTTGGGAATCGAAGGCCCTCAAGGTTCTGGCAAAACAACTGCATCTCTGGAGATAAAGGAAAAATTGCTAAACTTATATCCATCTTGCAACATTGTGCAATTTTCAATGGATGATTTTTATTTAACTTATAATGAGCAGCAAAAAGTGAATTTAGAAAATACGGATAATGTTTTATTACAAGGTAGAGGGTTGCCTGGTACGCATGATATTTTCTTACTTTACAACATTTTTACTAAATTAACAGAAAATAATGAAAAAAATTTGCCAATTCATATACCAGTATATGATAAATCTGCATTCAATGGAAAAGGTGATAGATTACCTATCAAGAATTGGACTATTGTTGATTCATGTGTTGATCTTATTATTTTTGAAGGCTGGTTTAATGGTTATCCATCGATTACTGATGAGACTCAACTACTTAATAAATGGAATAAAATAAAAAG
Source organism: Pichia sp. yHKS168 (assembly GCA_030571145.1). Lineage (NCBI taxonomy): Eukaryota > Fungi > Ascomycota > Pichiomycetes > Pichiales > Pichiaceae > Pichia > Pichia sp. yHKS168. The sequence goes on along the minus strand of JAJLXI010000001.1, from coordinate 286,570 downwards.
TAAATGCAGGCCTCAATTTGATTTGATAAAAGACATTCACATCAAAAATATAAACAAAAATTTACAGCATTATGAAAAAATTTGGAATTTGTTTGATTTATTTGTTTGTATAAAAACAACTAACATTGCCAACGTTTATACATGGAGACTACAGCAAGAACATGATCTAATTAAAAAGAAGGGAATTGGAATGACAGATCCAGAAGTTGAAAACTTTATCAACAGATATATGCCTATTTATTATTTATACTACGATCGGTTGGAAATAACACAATCAAAAATCCCAAGTTTAGAATTGAACATAGATATATCTAGAGTCTTATTAAGCAGCAAATTATAAAGTCACATTTAATCGAAAATAAGTTTCCTTGCAAATGTTTTTTGTCTTTCTTTTCTCTTATGATTTTTTGATTTCAAAGTTGTTTTCTTCCTAGTTTGTTTACTGCTACAGTCTTTGGATATTTTTTGTGAGGTATCTACTTTACTTTTTTGGACATTAAATGAAACTTCTAATGGGTTATATAAAGGCACTGAGTCTTCATTTATTAAACTTGGGGGCGTTATTAATCTAGAATTTTTCAATCTGGAACTTCTTGAATCAACATTTCTGATATCTTCTATTACATTTTCAAGTTGGTTAATTTTATTTTCATATATTAAATTATGGTTACTTTGGCTTTTGATTAATTTATTAACTTTTTTCTCAATCTCTGTCATTTTTTGAAACTCTATTTTATACAATTTATTTTGAATGTCACTCATTTCCTTTGATAAGTATGCTAGTTTATTATATGCATTATCGAATTTTTCAGAAATAGTAAAATCAATAAAATTTTTCAATTTTAAATCTTTTTGAGCAGCATGATTTTTTAGTTCATATATATGCTTATTTATAAACTTTAAAGAATTGGTTAAAGAATTAGATAATTTGGCTAATTTTTCCATGAGATCAATGCTTGTCGTTCGATAATCGATGCTTTCTAATTCAAGTTTGCTTGCCCAAACAATCAATTCATGTTTATCGAAAGCATCAGTATCGACGGCAGTAACATCAAAATCACTGGAAAGATCAGTGCTGTCGTAGTTCATTTATATCTCTTATTTGAGGGATCGAAATTGTTAGTTTAAGATATATAAAATGCAAAATTGTAAAAAGATACTGAGCCTTTAAAGAAAAGTTGACTTAGTAAAGAAATAATCAGCCTTGAGCGAATGAAGTAAATAAATGTTAAGTTACTTTTTAACATTTCATAACTATTTTTCCTTTTTCTTTTCCCTTCTTACATATCTTTTGCATTTTCTTCGAAATAGCGTGGGATCGAAAGATGTCTGCTTTAAGGGAATTTGTTGGCACACAAGTGAAAGTACTGACGTTAGATGGAACGATTTACATTGGGAATTTAGAAGGATTTGATCAGAATACTAATATTGTTCTAACGCATTCCAAAGAACGTATATTATCACCAACGACGCCAAGTAAAGAAAAGAATCTAGCTGGATTAATAATACGAGGGGATGATGTTATATGTATAGGTACATTTGACCAAAAAGTTGAAAATTTAATTGATTACACAAAAATTTATGCCAATGAAATAAAAGATTCAAAAAATCGTTAGAAATTATTTCACTCATTTTGTTTTTACATTTTGCTTTTTTGTACATTAGAATTAAATAATTTTTAATAAAATTAATTAAATAATATAAAGGTTTAAAAATACATAAATCATTCTTGTTTAACTGTCGGTATATTCAATTGTTTCATCTTAATAGCTAATTCAAGTAAATAATCAATTGCTTCATTGTAAATTTTAGCTTTCCAGACAGTTTCACCCCAAACATAAATACCATGTCTTCTGACTAAAACAGCAGTTGCGGATGGATATTTCTCAATTGCTTTTCTTAATGAACTTTCAAGTTCTTCTTCCCTTTCAGTATTTTCAATAATCGGAATGACTAATTTATCTGAATACCACATATTCCCTGGTTCAGTAATTTTTGGTAATGCTTTAATTTGTTCAATTGAAGAAATTTCAAAAACTTTATCAAACAATAAGGTACACATGACAGCACTTTGAGAATGTGTATGAATGCATGCACCTGCATTCCTAATTGAGTAAGCTGCCATAAACAATGGTGTACATGCAGATGGTTTTAAATTCAATGGTCTTCTAATATATTCTTGAGATTTAAATGACATAACAAATATGTTTTCAGGTAACATACGTTCCTTTTGAACACCACTTGGAGCCAAGAAAATTTTATCATCATCCCTAACTGAGATTCCACCACCAGTTCCAGTAACCCAACCATTATTGTAAAACATTCTACATAATTCACAAATTAAGTTTGCTGGATGTTCAGGATGTGAAGAGATAACTAAGTTATCTTCAGATGATACTCTTTCTGAACTTTCATTGGAACAACATGGTTGCTTAGTAGTTTCAATAATACTGATCTCCTTTTTCTTTGAAGCACATGAACAGCCCATTTTGCTTTGTTTTATTTGTGAGGTATCTGTTTTTTCTAGCTTCTCGGTCTGAGCTGATCTATTTAATAAAAGAGACTTCAAACTCTGCATCAAGTTCTTCAAAATGATTTATTATACTGCATATTATAGTAAATTAATATGCATTAATGCCATGTGCTGTGTTTAAATAAAATCAAACAAAAATTCATGTGAAAAATTCCAGGCGCCACACCAGGGGAAGCTATTATTACTTTAAAAATACTCGTCGATCGACTTTAACTGTACCAATTTTGGAAATTTTTTTTTCTGGCTCTTCTTTCTCCTCAAAATAATTTTTATCTGAGAAATATCCTAAACTGGAAATATGGCTTATTTTCAGAACCTCTTTTATAAAAACAAGGTTTCCTTTTTTTATAGCAAAAAAAATTATTATGTAAAGTTTAAAAAACGTATTTGTTTTCAGGAAAAAACAGGAAAGTTGATCACTAAAAATCAGTAGCCTAGTTTTTTTAGTTTATATGTACATATTTGATTCCTAATGCCTAATACCTAATATAGAATTTATAAATAAAAAAAATATAAATAAAAGCATCATTTACCGAAGTTTTTCGATACATATGCTTACTATTTAGTTTTATGAAAAAAAAATCAATTTTATAACCTGCAATCAAATAAATATTTAAGTGAGATCCCCTGATAGCAGTATACACAAAATTTCTAATAAAACCATTAATAGCTTCTTTGTTCTCTTTTGTTCTAAACTTATGAAAAAAGAATTGCAAAACAAATGGGCTATAATGTTTAAATATTACATAAATAATATCTTCTATAAGATGTGAATATATTTTTATAGATCAATTTTTAAATCTGATTGTTCTATTAAATTGAAAAATTTACCTGGTGTTACATTTCTAACTCTTAATTTTATATGATGTTTTGTGTTTTGTTATTTTTGAACTTCCTTGAATAGCCTCTCCTTCTAATCATAATTAAGGGACGGCATTGTTGCGGAATTTCGGTAAATTCTTTTTTAAAAATTGTTTACGCTCTTTATTCTTTCTCCAAAGGCAGAGCACACATATAAGGACAACTTTAATATCAAAATACAGAAACTTGATATATTATCCATCATATTTGTTTAAGAATAATTAAATTGAGAAAGCAGTGAAAGGCAAAATAGAATAGCCATTCCAGCACTCCTAATACAATAAATATATCTATTTAGATTTAAGAATGAGACTTTTTTCAACGGATCAAAAATGATACAATTGGACTCAAATTTTTTGGGGGATTTAACAAAAACATACAATCAGTACAAATAATTTAATTGGAAAATTTGTAGAAACATCAAAAATAACATAAAGTTATACAATTGGAAAGAGTAGAAAAAATAAAAGTTTATGAAAAGAAAAAATGCTGTAAATAATAGCCAATCTCATAATAGTATTGGCAATATGGAGATAACTAATGTTTTTAAAAGAACCAAAGAATAAGTCGGTCAAATTAAAAATCAAACAACAAGTCCAATAAAATTTCCTTTATATATTAAAATGGATAATCAATCGGGTTATTTTCTTGTTTTTCTCAGAAACAATGACTAAAAACTTATTTACTTTATAGATGCTAGGTTGCTCCTTCAGGTTATTAGATTATTGCGTCATGAATCGAGAAACTTTTAGAGCAAAGTGCTTCAAAAGAAATAGACTACAATATTGTCATCTATCTTCTGCCATTTGTTCAACTGCTACAAGATTCTTAAATGCCAAACACTTATCTAGATTGGTATATAATTAACGTTGAGACGAAACGAACAGTTTTATCGTAGTGTAATCTAACCTCAAACACAGAAGTTTTTTCTCAATTATTTAAATAATTTTTTTTTCTTTTTGCTTTATTTGTTGAGTTATATAGGTCCTTTACAGAAATAACAAAGATTTATTTAAATCATGTTGGATCAATTTGTTGAGGAACAGATGTCCCGATGACAATAAATGTAGTCCACAACAAATGGACTTAAGAAATTTCTGTATCTGATGTGAAGTGAAGTGAAGACAAGAAGGCTTACCATTCAACTTAGATAAAAAGCATTGATTTCATCGTTTTTCTTAGAAATTCTGAATCATTTAAATGTAATTGTTAAGCTTAGCTCAAAAATTTCTGATTCAATTAAATGCTATGTGTAAACTAAATACCCTCTCCGTGTCACATACGATTTAAAAAACTCTGTATCCACTATGTAATTGGGATATTATATACATATATTGTTGAGATACATTCCTAGAATGTGTGTAATTATAACACTTATGGAACTATGTAGGTAGAGAGTGCGAAGTCTATAAATAGGAAGACGTTCGCCCTCTTGTTGTATATATATTTATATAGTATTTTATATAGTTCCTTTAATTATCGGTTGTCATCTTAGTAAACTACCTGGTCAACGCCAGTACATTTTAACATATATATATGTGAATAATGGCCATGAATCTTTTTTTTTTCATTCTTTGATGTTAGATTTTGAATCATTGTACAACTATTGCTGAAAGGATCTCTGGTATAACCATTCTAACGGATTTCCATTTATAGCAGGTTTTACCAAGCTAATTGATTTCTCATCAATGATAATCAACTGTTGAAATGTACTGGCCATGACCGGATAGTTTTCTGAGATGATAACCAATAACTATAGAATTTATATAAATACTAGAAAGTGTCTTTGATGATTAGGTAAACGTCTCTGTTAATCGATTGTAATAGTCAATCAATTTTACAAAACATTAATGAAAGTCTCAACCAAAACCAATATATATTGGAAAAAAGAGGGGAAAATGAGAAAAAAACTTGGACTAAAAGCTAGATAAATTTTAAGAAAACAAATTGGTTGTATAGTGTAGTGGTTATCACTTTCGGTTTTGATCCGAACAACCCCGGTTCGAATCCGGGTACGACCTCTTATTTTTAGCCAGACTAAGTTTTGTGCGATTTTTTCTATTTTTGTTTGTGTCGCATAAACTTACAAATTTGGTAGATTTGAAAGAAGAAGGATTTTTCACTTTTCAAAATTTCATCATTTGATCTTCTGATTCTTTTAAAGTTTTGTTGATTTATCGATCTGTTTATACTATTAAATAAAATTTGTTTATTGGTTTATTACCCCTTTACCATTCATATATTATTCCTATTCTTCATATTTTTTTTTGAATTTCTACAGTAAAGAAAATAACTTAATAAACAATTACCCTATATATTAACTCCTAAAGATTTCAAGTTTAATCTTAGCTATTGTGAATTCAAAATGGAAGCCCAAATCCAACAAGCTGTTGAGATCGCAAGTAGTGCATCAAGTGATCCTGTATTAAAAGAACAAGCTTTATCTTTTATTACCCAACTCAAATCGTCAGATGATGGTTGGAAACCATGTTTGAAACTTTTACAGTTAGAGTTATCTACCGCAGATGCAAAGTTTTTTGCCCTTCAAGTTATTAGTGAAAGATTACCATATCTAACTGATAATGATAAATTATCACTAAAAGATATGATATTTGCATATTTAAGCTCTTTAGTTACGAATAATAAAATTGAACCATTTTTTCTAAGGAATGCATTATCCAAAACGTTAGGTTTAATTTTTGTTCATTACACTTTAAATTGTTATTCCACTTTAATTAAAGATTTATTATCACTATCTTATAACACGTCAAATGATTCTTTCAACGAAATTGCTACTGATTATTACCTTAGAACTTTGTTGGTTATTCATCAAGAAATTGGTGATCAATTAATTACAAGAGATAACCGCTCACAAGATCAAAACAACTTGTTAAAAGATGCGATTAGAGAGTGTGATATGCTTGATTTGACAAATATTTGGAAAAAGATTTTATACAAGTTTACCAACAATACTACTGTGAACAAAAATTTATCAGATGAAATAATAAACAATACAATTTTATGCATAGGCTCATATGTTTCATGGATTGAAATAAATTTAATTTTAGATGATGAATATATGTCATTTTTATATCAATTTTTAAGTTCAAATGACAATTCGAAGAGAAGAATGCTTACAGCAAACACTTTCAATGAAATTTTACATAAAAAAATGCCACCAGTTAAAAAACTAGAGCTTTTAAACTTCTTAAATTTAGGTACTATTTTAAGTCAATTAAATTTAAATTCCAAAGCCATGGAGTTTGATGTTGCAATGGCATTAGCAAAATTGGTCAACCAAATTGGTGATGAAACAGTTATTTTATTGGACCATTCCTCCCCACAAGAATTAATGAATAATGATTTTAGAAATTTAGCATGTTCAAAAATCTTAGAAATTTTCCCATTAATTTTTGAGTTTTTATCAAACGAATTTGATGATATTTCTTTAGAAGTTTTTCCATTCATCTCTAGCTTTTTTTTATTATTAAAAAAGAATATAACTAATGAAAGCATTGATTTCTCTGCATTGAACAACGATGAAATTTTGACTACATTATCTAAAAATTTAATTTTAAAGTTGAAATTTGACCCTGACGATGATGGCGATGATGATGAAACCATTGAACAATTTAATGAAATTAGAAATAAATTGAAAGTTTTTTTGGATTCAATTGTGTTATTGAACGAAACTTTGGCATTAGAAGTTTTCATTAATTGTATTAATGAATTTTTATTTTCTACTATTGATTCAAATAAAAATAAAGAGATCGACTGGAGAACTATTGAATTGGGATTATATATTCTTACTTATTACAGTGATATGTTAAGAAACAATGTTATGAATTTACCTAAAACCATGATTAATAATTCTAGACCTTACTTTGTTTTCAATGAAATGCTATGTAAAGTCATTGATAATTCCAATATTATTTTAATAAGCCATCCATTAATTCAATTATTATTTTTTGAATTACTTTTGAAGCATTATTCATTTTTTAATAATAATAACATTCAAGTTGAAGGAGTTAACAAGGATGGTATTTTAATGAAAGTTTTAAATATTTTCATTTCAAATTTTGGTGTTTTTAGCGTTAACGAAAAGGTTAAATACAGATCATGGTATTTATTTTATAGATTCATAAAAATGACAAAACCAAAAATTAGTGATTTCATTATTGAAGAATTGATTAAATCATTGCTTCCATTATTGAATTTTACTTTTGATATTATTTCAAATAAGAACAAATCAACGGCAACCAATTCAGTAGGAAATTTACAGAATTTAGATCTTTCCTTAATTGAAGAAACAGGCTCATTTGAAAACCAATTATATCTTTTTGAAAGTGTTGGTTTATTAATAACATTAATTTCTAATGAAGATAGCAGAATTACTATTTTAGAAAATGTTTTGCAGCCTTTATTTAGAAATCTTGAAAGTGGCATTAGTACTATTTCTTCATCTGAATTAAACTTGAATATTCTTATTCGCGTTCATCATTCATTAGTCTCTATTGGTAATCTTTTGAAGGGTTTTGAAGGATTGAAAACTGATCAACTCAATAACGTCAAATTTTTAAATATTTTAAATCAAATATCACAAGTGGTTGTAATTACTTTAGAAAATTTTATTGACTACAATATTATCAGAGAATGTATTCAATTTTGTACTGTCAGATTATTTATTGTTTTAAATAATAACAATATTACTGATAAAGAATTACTACAAACTATCTTATCCAAATTCATTACATGTATTATGGTCAATTTTGATAAATTAATGAGCTTAGAAATTATTAATTTCATTAATTTTGTTTCTCAAATTTTGCATCAAACATCAGCTAATCAAAACTTATACTTGTTATTAAATTCTCTACTAACACCATTTTTAGGAAAGATTTTTTATAAAATTGAAAATGACCAAAGCAAGGTGTCTGATGATTTTAGTAAAAAAGAGGTTTTAGATTTACAAAGATCAGTTATGTCAATGATAATTGCAATTTCTAATGATCATCTTAATTCATTATGGTTAACATCTGAAAATAAGGAAATGTTGACTAACGTAATTAATATGATGCTCAATTATTCTTATAATTACAATACGAATGATTTCTCCGTCGTTAAATTATCATTACTTGTATTAAATATGTTATGTCAAGGTATCGGTAGTGGTATTGTTATTGATCCGCAAGATAATTTCCAAAATAGTAACAATAAATTCGAGCAAGTTGATGAAATTTTAATCAACAATTGTATTTTATTGAGTACAGAGCTTGGATTAAAAGTACCTGCTGCAAATAAGGAATTATTAAAAGATGCACAATTCAGAAATAATGTGACATTAGAAACCTGTAGATTACTGAAGGGAATTGCACATATAGGATTTGAGTACCCCGATGCAAATACACTGCTGAAAAAGAAAGGTGATACCAACGGTGCTACAAATTCAGTACCTCAACACAAACATGCCTCATTACCATCAGGATTCAATGAAGTGAAATGCCAACAAATTTCAAACACTTTAATCAATAACCTTGGATTCCCAGCAGACTTGGCCAACGAACTAGTTCAAACCCTAGTCAATAGTACAGACAGACAATTCCTCAAGTATCTTGTGGCTCTAGTGGAGAAATTCTAAAAAGTTCTAACTGCATATTCCCCTAAAATTCTTTGTAACTTATAGCTCATAGTAATTTATAATTATTTATAATAGATTAAAAAAATGCCTAGCATCTAGCATCAAATTTGACTAAGAGCTAAAAGCTAAAAGCTAAAAGCTAAAAGTCAAAACTCAAATTCGCACCTAAAGAAGAAAAAAAATCTTGAATTATCATCATCAAAAAAAGACCTGGCTCATCAGTTGTTATCTGGTGCTGTTTACACAACATAATATTCTCTTTATTAGAATTATTCATTGAAAAACGTACATATAAAAATTTTATTAGTTTCAAAGCAGAAGAATTTTAAAAGGTATTTAAAATATAACGACACCTTTTTTTAATAATGGTGTTTGCGCAATCAGCAGAAAACTCCCAGTTTTCAATTGACCTTGACTCCTGTGAGTTTAGTGAATCACTTAATATTAATAATCGACAATCAGAAATAGTATACAAAATGAAAGAATCTGAACTAATCTCAGATGCACATATAAATAGCAAAATTAACAGCAAAACTTTGAACGCTTCGAGTATTAATTCAATACATGAGCAAATAGATCTAATAGATAAGCAAACGTCAAATAATTTACCTAAGGAGTCGTTATTTCTATCAACCACAACCCCATCTAATATTGAAATAATGACGCCACCATCAACATTTTTGATCTCCGAACCTGCTACGTTAATAAATGCTTCGAATTCTTTAAAGAACATACCCTCAATATCATCAAGATCATCGACTGCATCGACAACATCAACCAAATCATCGAATTCCGTTCCACCCTTTCCATCAGAACATAATAAATTTAATAAATATACGAATAATTTAAAGATTCCGGACAAACAATTGATTAACGATGATCCTTCTTTGATAGATATGAATTCGGGAAATTATATGTATACTTCAACTACGCACGTTTTATCTCCATCCCTTGATAGTCACAATGATATAGCGGCTCCCATCTCTGCTGCGGTATCATCGTCATCATCGTATAACCTATTATACAACGATGACAATAATGAGGTTTTCGATAATCATTCCGATGATGTTGAAGCTTCCAACAAGATTCAGCATGAACGAAGAAGAAGCTCTAAACGTGCAATGAGTTCTTCGATTGAAGACTATTCAAAAGTTAAGACAAGAATGGGTTTTTTAGGTGCTAGATGTACGCCATGTGAATCTGAAAACGAAAAGAAGTTTTATGAAACAAAAGTAACTACACTAGAAAAAAAAATATCTCTTGATTTGAATCAATTTGAAAATAAAAATCCTTTTGACTACCAAAATTCAATGTTTTCTTCCCATAAATTTGTTCCATCACTAAAACATTGTAGATTATTGTCAATTGATGAGACCATTTTTTATCTGTTAAATTCATTTAATAAGGATTTACCAGACGTTGCAAAGATGTTTCCGTGGTTACATGGAATTCACAAGGCAAACTATGGACAAATAAGTTTTTTGAGTAATAGTTTAAATTCTGCAGGCAGTACCAAACCAAGAATTATTACATTCGAAAAACCAGCATCATTAGATGAAAATAATTATTTAACCGAAGAATACTCAGATGACGATGATGAAGAGACATCAGATGAAAGTCAAATAAGACAAAGTTCAATCGATGATGATGAAATTGAAGAAGAACTAGACTCTATAACAAAATTAATCCAGACACCCAATTCAAGATTTTTAATGCCCATAAGATCATGCAATAATAATGGAGAAGTTTCACCAAATTTTACAAATATAATTACTGAATCTGTAGGTTTTATAAAAGGCAGTGTTTCACCTGAAGATTTACTTATTTCATATTCCAGTATTGTCAATTTAGAACTCTATTTGCATAGAACGCTACCTAGTGGAGTTTTTAAATTTTATCACCCAGAAACAATTATAACAGATTGCATTATAACTGGATTAATACCGGTATTTAAAAATTTAGATCCAGAAAGCGGGATTAATTTAAGAAATTTCCATATTCAAGTCTCTAAAATAAGTAATATTTCAGATTTTATTGTTTATTGTTTTAATGAAGAAGACCATTTATTTAATATTAATCATACAGGTGATGAATTTATTAATACCAAATGTAAATGTTTAAATATATCAAGATTATTACATATAGCTCAACTAGTTTATCAAGGTCAACATCCTGAAATTCTTAAAAAAATTCAGAAAACTGAGTTATTAAATAATAAAAAATTCAATACTTTCATATTATCAAATTTAGATTTGATTAAGTTAGAAGAATCAAAATTAATCTCAATACCACTGTTAGATGATGATTCTTCATCTAAAAATCATAACGAATTATGTTCTACATATGATATTAATGTATTTAATAATTGGGATTCTAATTATTTATATCGTGAAAGGTTAGAAATTTCTAAAATGTCAACTGCAACCCCGATATCTACTAATATATGGTTAGGAAATATAACGGATTATGAATGTTTACAAATTCGTTTAAATAATAAGAAAAATATAGAAACCTTAAATAAAGAATCTATTGATTTAATAATTGAAAATCAAAAAATCCAACCATTATATTGCAATCCAAATAATACAACTGTTAAACTAACAAAAAAAGATTTTAAAGGTAAAGGTAACCATGAAGATTTAGATAAATTGTTGATTACATTCCCAATGACAATTTGGAAGTTTTATATTAAATGTGTGGAAGGTGCAAGGGTTCCATCTTTGAAACAACTGAAATTAATTTATGATAATTATAAAGATTGTGAGTTCATAAATATTGAATTTCCACCCTCCGGATCAATGTCAATGGCAGATATGTCAGATGAAGAAATTTTATCAATTATAAACATTTGTAAGTTTTGTTATTATATTTGCAAAGATGAATTTCCATGTTTAATTTATTGTTCAGATGGATATACTGAAAGTTCATTATTATCATTATGTTATTTGATGTATTCATTAAATATTAGTTTGGATGAAGCACTTTTGAAATTACATAATGAATTTGGTAGACCATTTTTTATTTTTAAGACAGATTATATTTTATTAACTAAATTGGAGACGATAATGAATAAATTTTCACCGTTAATAAAGAATGAAGATTGTGAAAATTTCAAATTTGAAGATGATACAAAATTAATTAGATCATTATTATTATTAATGCCAAAACGTAAAAATTCAGTTGGACAAGTGGGATTTTCTACAATAAATTCATATACGAATTCCAATTCCAATTCCAATTCATTTGTCACATCTACAGGAAGACATGTTGTGAATTTACGTGGGAATTCTAAATGCTCAAATATTATTAGCGGTGGCAACAATAAACAAAATATATTATTTAGTGGTAATGCAGTTAAAACTAATCCAATATTTGGGATTAATAACAGCCATAATAATACTAATAATAATATGAATTATTTATATAAACCAAAGCCAAAAATTGAAGGATGTTTTGAAGAAGTCCATGGATCATTACCCTCAAGAATTTTGAATCATTTATATCTTGGATCATTAACACATGCAAATTCTATACCATTATTAAATAGGTTAGGTATTGATTATATTGTTTCAGTAGGGGAGAAAATTTCATGGTATGATAATTTTAAATTTTCTAAAGAAATAGATGACAGGAACAATATTGAAATTTTAAAATATGAATCAGGACAAATTGATAAATTGAGTGGATATAATTTAAATGTTAAGAAATTATTAATTTTAAATAATATTAATGATGATGGAATTGGAACATTAATTTCAGCGATTGACAAAACGTTAGAATTTATAAATGAATGTTATTTAAATAAGAAAAGAGTTTTAGTTCATTGTCAAGTTGGAGTTTCAAGATCTGCTACTGTTTGTATTGCTGAAGTTATGAAAAGATTAAAATTAAGTTTACCAAGAGCTTATTTATATGTTAGAGTTCGTAGGCTTAATGTTATTATTCAACCAAATTTAAAATTAATGTATGAGTTATTTAAATGGGAGGAGAATTATTTGAAAAAGAAGAAGAAAAATGATGATGAGGATATAAATAATAATAACGATAACGATAACGATAACGATAACGATAACGATAACGATAACAGTAACAATAACAATAACAATAAAAATAAAAATAAAAATAAGAAATTTCAACTTATTAGAAATGATAGTATTTCATCAAATTATTCAACTTCTACATCTATATTTACGAATCAAAATATTAAAAGTTCAAGAAGTTCAATTTCAACTACAAGAGGAAATAGTTGGTCTAATAATAATAATATTGTTAAAAATTATGATATTGATCAAATGGATGTTGATATAATTACGGAAAGCAGGGAAGAAACAGCAGAGGATGATGAGGCTGAAATGGAGGGAGAAATCGAGGATAATTATGATAATGATAATGTTTATGATGTTATAAGTAATTTAAATGAATGCGTACATGAAGTTAATTGGAGTGTTTTATGTCGAGAGATATATAACTTGAACAGGGCATATATAAAATAAATAAATAATTAGTTATAATTATTTATTTATTTTACTAATCACAAACACACACACACACCACACTCCAAAAGATATAAAAAAAAGAAAGAAAAAAAAAAGAAGAAAAAATACATACAGTATAATGAATGAATTAAATATTAATTTTTATAAATTTTTTCTAGTTTGTAATCTGAACTGATTATTTAAATGATAAAAACATTTATTATATTATAAGATATCTAAATGAGATAAATGAATTAAATGAATTAAATGAATTAAATTAATTAAATTAATTAAATTAATCTTTTTTTACATCACTTGATAAGATAACAGTATAAATGAATATAGTTGCACTCCAAAGAGCCAATGAACCACAAGCAATTGAAATAATTGAATTTAATATTGTTGTATAAACCATATATAATATTGGAGAACTTGAATCTAAATTTAATTTATAAATTAATTGATAAACTGAAGTTGAAACTAAATAAATCCAAATTGATAATGAACAATTAATGAATGTCCACCATTGCCAATTAAAATTATTTTTTGATTTATTTAAAAATAAATAAGTTGCAATTATACCAATTTCAATCATTATAATTGATAATAAGATTGCTGCTAAAATGTAAAATCCATAAATAAAGGATGAAGTTGAAGAACGAGTATTTAATAATGCTGTATAAATAAATCTTGATTCAATGAAGACAATACTACAAGGTAAAATACCAATAATTAATATTGAAAATGGGAATCTTAAATATAACGGAGTTGAATTATTATTATTATTATTATTATTATTATTTGATATCGGTAATTTTTTTTGAATTAAATTAGTGAAAACATTAAAATTTTTCGATATTAAACCACCGATTATTGATATTGGAATTTGTAATAAAGTATACATTGTAAAAATTGATAAAAAGGATGAAAATTTCATTGATCTTGGAGAATTTTTTTGGAAAACCAATAAATTTGTTATTACAATTGAAAGTAAACAGATTGATATAACTATTGAACCTGATAAACTTGAAATAATTAAAGTTTTTCTATAAGATAGTATGTTATTATTATTATTATTATTTTTAGTGAAAAGTTTAAAAAATTGAATTGCTGAAAAACCAGCAAAAAAACCACCAATTATTAAAATTGAAATAGTAACTGAGAAAATAGTTGTAGTATTACCAATTGGATTTCTAAATAAAATTGAAGAAAATAAACCTGAAGCTAATAAAGTAAATATTAATTGAATACCAGAACCAGTTAATATTGATAATAAAGGTAAAAAGATTGGAGATTTAAAAGAATTTAAAGCAATTAAATTGAAATTATTTGTATTGATATTATTATTAGCAATATCTAAATCTATATCTATATCTTTAATATTTGAATTAAAAGTTATTAAGAATATAAAGCCAACAATTAATGAAACAAAAGATATTATAACAAATGAATTAATTAAGGAAACCCAATGAATTGTTTTATTATTACTAGATTTATTTAAATTATTATTGATATTATTATTATTATTAATTAATTTACCATTTGAATCAATTAATGAAGGATCAATATATAATTTCCAACGATCTTTATATTCTAATTGATTATCTTCTCTCCAATAAACTGAATAAGTAAATTGTAATAATTGAGTTTCAGCATTTGAATCTAATTTTAAATTTTTATAATTTCTTGAAGCACCAGGACAATGATAATCTTCAACAGATTTTGGATAAATTTCAAAACCAACAATTGAAAATTCATTATTTAATTCTTTATGATATCTTATAACCATCATTAAATGATTATTTAAAAAATATTCATTATTTTTAATATAACCTAATGAAAAACCAGGAATATAATATTTTTTTTCATCATCTAAAGAATCTGTTATAAAAGTTGTTGAAGCTGGTAAACCATCAATTATCCAATCTGCGATATAATCATTTTTAATTAAATCAATTGATTTTAAAATATTTCTTGTAACAACTATTCTATCACAAATTCTTAAACAAGGTTCATCTTTACCAAAATATAATTTATAATCAGATTGCATAAAATTATTACCATTAAGAATTTCAGCTAAAGACATATGAACAGGTTTAACATTTTCACTTGGTGGACAAATAAATGGTAAATTATAATAAGAATAAGGTATATTTGAATTTTTTGAAGTTGCTGAATTAACTAATAAATCGACTTTTTCATTTAATTTATAAGTATGTTTAGTTGAAAATAAATTTAAAAATTGATTTAATGATGAAGATAATAATGAAGGAGATTGTTGTTGTTGTTGTTGTTGTTGTTGATCAGTTAAAGAGAAGGGAATCAATAATAGAATGTATAAATAAATGTAATTCCATTTCATTTTTTTTTTGTCTTGTCTTTTTAAAATAGAACAAAGAATGATATTAAATAAGAATATATAATTATATAAGAATTGAACTGATTAGAAAGAAGAAATAGAGAAACAAAAACAATAAGAAATGCTCAAAATGTAATGAATATTAAAATTTCGAATTAACGTGTTGAGTTAAGTTGAGGACATAATAATAATAATAATAACAGTTCATAAAA
>JAJLXI010000001.1:157007-270472 GCA_030571145.1 Pichia sp. yHKS168 | reverse complement strand
AAAAAATAAAAAAAATGAGAAAATAGTAAATAAAATAAAATAGATAAAAAATATTGATCTTATTGACATGTATGAATTTATTTGATGTGATGTGATGATTGATCTTTTATTTATTTAAATAGTAATAATATATTTTACAAATAAATTAATAAACTAATAAATTAATAAACTAATAAATAAATAAATAAATACATATCTACATAATAACATGACACAAGGAGATCAATTATTACAACAACTTCAACGATATGATAATGATAAACGTGGATATCAATATCAACATCAATATCAATATCAAATTCCTAGTGATACATTAGATGATGAATTACTTAATTCACAAGTAGAACTTATGCAACTTACAAAATCACCAGGTACAATTGTTTATAATAATAATAATAATAATAATAATACAATATCACATAAACCATATACATCACTTTGTATACTAGCAAGAGAGCCAAGATATGTACCACCACTGAATTTTGGAGTTGTTGAAGCTGGATTATATCGTTGTGGACATCCACAAAGTATTAATTATACATTTCTTGAAAGTTTAAAACTTAAAACAATTGTTTATGTTGGTGATAAAACTAATAATTGGGATTATTATTCATGGATTAAAGGACAACAACAACAACAAGAAGAAGATGTAAATAACTTACAATTTATTCATTTACCATTAAATACAAAAGATTTATTAAGTGCAGCAAATACATTAGATAAATTATTATTAATTATATTAAATAATGATAATTATCCATTACTTTTACATTCAAATAGAGGTAGACATAGAGTTGGAGTTGTAGTTGCAGCAATGAGATGTCATTTACAAAATTGGACATTATCAGCAGTTTATGCAGAACAAGCTCATTATAATGGTAGTTCATCACAAAGAGGTAATGATACAGCTGAAATGAGTTTAGTTGAAGCTTATTATGAATATAATAATAATAATAATAATAATAATAGTAGAAAATTTAATTTATGTGAAGACGATCGTCGTATTCCAAAATTTATTAAGATAAAATGAAAAATTTAATTTTTATTTAATTTTATTTAATTAAAAATAAATTTAATTTAAAATTTTTCCTATCAATGCGGTGATTGATTTGATTGGTTAATAAAAATTTACTGATAAGAAAATGCCCTTTTATAGTGAGTAAATTAAATTAATAAGTTATTAGTTTATATTGGTTGAAATGAAATTATTGAATGATTTGACATATTAAAAAGGGACCAATTTAATTTAATTTACTTTATTTAATAATAATAACATATGCCTTACTTGTGACAACCTATTTCAAACTTTTGACACATATATATATATATTATACATAGTGAAAAATTAAATTAAATTAAATTAATAGAAAAATAAAAATAAAAATAAAAATAATTTTTTTTTTGGTAATGAGTAATATGAGAGTAAAGAAAGATTCATACAATTATTATTATTATAATTATAATATACAATAGTATTTATTTAAATTATACTCATTTTCCAGAATAATAAATTTTCATCTTTTCATATATTAGATCTTTATTGATATACTGTATATAACCGTTGATTTCTTCTTTTATATATTCTTATTCTATTCTATTCATTTCTTGTCTTTTAATTTCATTAGTTTGATTATTTATCTATTTATCTATTTATCTATTTCATTTATTTATTTATTCATTCAGTTCAATCAATCAATCAATCAATCAATCAATCAATATTTTATTTTCCCACATTTCATAATTTAATTTCATCATGTCCGAAGTTTCTCATGTTTGGACAAATCAATATGATCAATCTACAATTATTACACTCGTTATTGGAACTTGTCTTGTTTTGATTATGTGTTTTGGTTTAGCTTACCTTTATTCAGGTTTAGCTCGTAGAAAATCTGCTCTTCATATGATATTCTCAGTTTTCTTTATTTTATTAATTTCAATTTTTCAATGGTATTTTTGGGGTTATTCTTTAGCTTTTTCATCAACTGCAACAAATAAATTTATTGGTAATTTACATAATTTTGGTTATCAAAATTTAGAAAATAATTATAAAATTAATCCAAATTCAATTATACCTGAAATGGCATTCGCAAATTTTCAAGGTATGTTTGCTTCAATTACTGCTTGTATTTATATTGGTGCAATTTGTGAAAGAGGTAGAATTTTACCTTTTATACCTTTTACATTTTGTTGGTTAACATTAGTTTATTGTCCTGTTACTTGTTGGATTTGGAATTCAAATGGTTGGGCTTTTAAATGGGGTGTTTTAGATTATGCAGGTGGTGGACCAGTTGAAATTTTATCAGGATTTTCAGGTTTTGTTATTTCATATTTTTTAGGTCCAAGAAAAGAACATTTAATGATTAATTTTAGACCTCATAATGTTTCATTAGTTACAATTGGTACAATGTTACTTTGGTTTGGTTGGTTAGGTTTTAATGGTCTAACTTGTTTAACTCCAAGTTTAAAATCTGTTTATGCAATTATGAATTCAAATTTATGTGCTGCATTTGGTGGTTTTACTTGGTGTTTATTAGATTATTTTCGTACAAATCATTGGTCGACTGTTGGTTTATGTTCTGGTATAATTTCAGGTTTAGTTGCTGCAACTCCAACTTCTGGTATTATACCTTTATGGGCTTCAGTTATTTTAGGTATTTTATCAGGTTTTATTTGTAATTTTGCTACTATTTTTAAAGTTTGGTTTCAAGTTGATGATGCTTTAGATGTTTTAGCTGAACATGGTATTGCAGGTGTTTTAGGTTTATTTTTTAATTCAATTTTTGCTGCAAATTATGTTATAGGTTATGATGGTTATTCAGATCATGAAGGTGGTTGGATTAATCATAATTGGAAACAAATGTATAAACAAATTGCTTATATTGGTGCAGTTATTGGTTATTGCGTTGTTGTAACTTCATTAATTTGTTTTATTATAAATAAAATTCCTTATTGTCAATTACGTGCTGATGAAGATGCTGAAGAAGCTGGTATGGATGAAGATCAAATTGGTGAATTTGCTTATGATTATGTTGAAGTTAGAAGAAATTTCTTTGATGTTAATGGATTTGAAGGTGTATCTCCTGATTCTGATACTGTAAAAGAATCTACACCTCCTGTTTCTTCTAATAATTTATTAGATGAAGAAAAAATTATTCAATAAATAAAGATTTAATATTTATTTCATACCCAATTAATACGTGCATATTATTCATCTTTTTTTTTCTCTTCATTCCTTCAGTCCTTATATATATATTTATTTTTACGTTACTTTTATAAAATGCTTTGCTTAACATAATTTAATTAATTTATAAAAACATGTATCATTATTATGATTATAATAAAATTTCCACTATATAATATACCATAATATAATATGTTGATTAACGGTTTACTTTTTCATGCACTCAGGACCACATGGGTTACGGACCCCATTTGTCCACTGTGCTGTATTGCTGTACGGCGAACGGCACAGTTACGGTTATCTTTCCCGCACCGCACCCTAAAAAATGATTAACTTAATTTTTTAAAATGATTCTTTTAATATTATATAAATTATAGTTGATGATAGTGAAAGTGATGGATGATTAAGATTGCCATAATATAATGCTTTATTTTTTAAATTATTTTTAATTTTAAAGGAAAATAAATTTAATTTTCTTTCAACAATACAATACTAATGGAAGAAAAAGAATATAGGAATAAATTGATTTATTCTCCAGTTTATAAAACTTCTTGTTTATCAACTATAAAATCATTTTTTATGTCATCTGAAAATCTTAATCTTAATGATGATGATGATGTTATAGATATTGATAACAATGAAAAAATACCACCAATATCTGTTCAATTTAATAAATTTAATTCAACTAAAAGACTTGAATTATTACGTAAACAAATGAAATTAAATAATATTACATCTTATATAATTCCATCAGAAGATGAACATCAATCTGAATATACTGCAAAAAAAGATCAACGTAGGGAATTTATAACTGGATTTACAGGTTCAAGTGGTATTGCAATTGTTACATTAAATTCTGCTGCTTTATCAACAGATTCAAGATATTTTATTCAAGCAAATGAACAAATTGATTCAAATTGGATTTTATTAAAACAAGGTATAATTGGATATCCAAATTGGATTGATTGGATGATTGATGAAACAATTTATTTAATGGATCAATTAAAAGAATCTGGTATAATTGCTGTTGATCCACGATTAATTACTTGGAAATTAGGTAATGAATTAATTAGAAAATGTCATGAAAATAATTTAAGATTTATTAATGATTTAGATTATAATTTAATTGATTTAATTAAAGGTAAAAATAATGAAAAAGAAAATCATAATAATTTAATTTATAAATTTGATTTAAAATATTCTGGTTTACCATGTATTGAAAAAATTCAATTAGTTAGAAATCAAATGAAATTAGAAAATTCATTTGTTTATATTTCAAATATGTTAGATTCAATTGCATGGATTTTAAATTTAAGAGGTAATGATATTAAATTTAATCCAGTTTTTTTCTCATATTTAATAATTTATATGGATAAAATTATTTTATATATTGATAAAAAGAAAATCAATAAAGAAATTTTAAATTATTTAAAAAATGATTTAAATATTTTAATTAAATCTTATAATCAAATTTGGGATGATTTACCTGCAATTAAGAATTTAAATTTAAATTTAGATTTAAAAAAATTTGAAAAAGAAAATATTTGTCTTGAATTAAATTCAAATTATTCAATTTATATTAATATACCATCAATTTATGATATTAAATTTAGATCAATTATAACTGAATTAAAAGGTATTAAAAATGAAATTGAAATTTTAAATTTAAAAGAATCTCAATTAATTGATTCATTAGCAATTATAAAATTTTTTTCATGGTTTGATAATAATTTTAAAAAATTTAAATTAAATGAATTAGATATTGTTGATAAATTATTAGAATTTAGGAAAAAAAATTTAAATTTTAAAGGTTTAAGTTTCCCAACAATTGTTGCATCAGGATTAAATTCTGCAATTGTTCATTATGAACCAACAAATGAAAATTTTAATAAAATTGAAAATAATAATATTTTATTAATTGATTCAGGTGGACAATATTTTCAAGGTACAACAGATATAACTAGAACACATTATGTTTATTTAACAAATGAACCAAATGAAAATTTAAAAAGAGCATATTCATTAGTTTTAAATGGTCATTTAAAAATTGCAATGTTAAAATTTTTAAAAGGTACATCATCATATTCAATTGATAAATTAGCAAGGGAACCATTATTAAAATTTGGAATGAATTATGGACATGGAACAGGACATGGAATTGATAATTTTATTTGTGTTCATTCAGGACCATGTGGATTATCACCAAGTAAAACATCATATAATTATAAACCATTAGAACCAGGTAATTTTATATCTAATGAACCAGGATATTATAAAGAAGGAGAATTTGGAATTAGAATTGAAAGTGATATTTTAGTTAAAGAAAGTGAAAATGAAAAAGATTATTTAGAATTTGAATATTTAACATTTGTTCCATTTTGTAAAAAATTAATTAATAAAAAATATTTAAATAATGAACAAATTAAATGGATTAATGATTATCATTTAAAAATAAGGGAATTATTTATACCAATGTTAAATAATGAAGAAATTGAATGGTTAATTAATGCAACATCAGAAATTTAATTATTACATAAAGGGAAAGATAATAATAATATATAAATAAAATAATAATAATAATAATAAATTAACAATAATAATAATATATATAGGTATAGGTATATACAAAGGATAATTAATTAATTGGGGATTCATATGAATGAATGAATGAATGAATGAATGAAGAAAAAAGATTCGAAAAAAAAAAGAAAAAATCATTAAAATTTATTAAGCAGAATAAAGTCATTAAAATTGGGTATAAATAATAATATAGTATGATACGGTTTAATCATAATATCATAAGTTAGTTTAGTTTAGTTTAGATTAGATTATTGATGATTTATAACTTCTATTGGTGAATCAAATTGTATAATATTCTCTTTAACATTAATATAATAAAATTGACATAAGATTGTATCATAACGTAATTCCCAATCTGGTGGTAATTTATAAGGTGAAGTAGACTCTGATAATGGTAGTAAAGTTGGATTTGATCTTGTTAATGGAGTTGTAGGATTTGATGATGTTGGGGTTGAAGAAGGAGATGTTGATGTAAAAGTTGATGTAGATGTTGTTGATGATGTTGAAGATGTTGAAGATGATGAAGATGAAGTTCTTATTAATTTTGAAATAAAAGTATTTGACTTTGTGCGTTTAGTCGATTTGCGTCTAAATAGTGTCATCAATATCGATATAGTTGTGATATAGAGCTAACCCGAGATATTTTTTACATAAACAGAAAATATAATACGGATATACAAAAGAAGAAGGGAGTATCAGTTGTAAAAAAAAAAAGGGGTGTTATACATATATATATATATTTTTAAACAGCCCTTTGTCAGCTAGGATTCAGGTCGGTCGGTTTATGGAAATAACAACGGTTACAAATACAAATACAAACACAATCACCATAACAACAACAATACATGTTGAAAAGTTTAATTTTGAGCACTTTAACTATTAAATTTATTATTAATTAGTAATTTAGAGGCTATAGCAGGATTTAAGGTATGGATTTAGGCTCTTGGGTCTTCGGTTCGGTTTTTTCTTCTTTTCTTTTTTTTTCATTCCGGTTTTTCTGTTTTTTGTTTTTTATAGCTGAGCCGCGTTTTTTCATTTTTTCATTTTTTCATTTTTTCATTTTTTTTATTTTTTTGGCGTTTGAGTTTTCAATTTGATAAATTAATTATTATATACATGCACGTAATATATATTACACAATTTATACTACTAAGTTAATTATTGCTATAATACCCAGTAACAATGCCCGCTAAAGGATGGAGGAAGGATGAACAGGAATCCAATTTTGATACAGTGCTTCTAAATGAACAACTATCGATTGATAATTTCTTATTCCCTAAATCAACTACAAATAAATTATCAAAACAAGCATTATATGATTCAAATAATCAATCAAATTTTTTATTAGCAAAAGATACTCAAACAGTTATTCAACGATCTAGTATTTTATTTATAAATTTTATTTATCATCATGCAAAACAATTAGTTAAATTACAAAATAGGAAAATTGTTAATGCTGATGATATTTTAAATGCTTTAACTCAAGTTGGTTTTGCTGATTTTATACCAAATTTAAATATTGAATTAGAAAAATTTAATGAAAAAAAGGAAGCTAAAAAATTAGCTAGGGCAAAATTAAAAGCTGATAAAGAATCTGCTATTATAAATAATAATTTAGATGATGTTGATGTTGATGTTGATATCGAAACTAATGATAATACAAATGATATCTCAAATAAAAGACTTAAATTAGATAATTCAATTAATGATGAAACAATTTCTGAAAATGATTTAACTATTCAAAATGTTGATTTAACTAAAAATGATGAAAATGAAAATGAAAATGAAGATAAAGAACAAACTGATAATGAATTAGAAGAAGAAGAAGAAGAAGAAGATGATGATGATGAAGGAGAAGACGAAAATGGCGATGGCGATGATGATGATACTGATGAGGTGGATAAAATCCAAAATCATGTACCATCACAATTAGAGTTAGAACAAAAAGAATTAGCAGGTGATGATCCTGATAAATTCGATATTAATGATAATAACAATAATAATGACGATGACAATGACGATGATGATGACGATCATCTAAGTAATAATGAAGAATAAATATTTTAACATTTATTTATATAAATATGTACTTCTTTATAAAAAATACGGTTCTTTTATGCTTTACTAGGTGGTTGACTTGGCTTGGGAGGATGTAAACATTCACTATAAAATGGTAATCCACATTCTATTCCCAATAAAATATATCCAATAATCAATAATATTAAGATGAAAATTATAATAAACTTAATATTTGACCAAATCATTCTTCTTTTAACACTAGTAGTTCTTCTTCTAAAAGAATTTGAACTTTTATTTAAATTAGATGTCTTATTAATTAAAATCTCTAAATTTTCTCCCCTTTCTAAAATCCTATCAATATTTTCATTCATTAATTCACGAACTTGAACAATATCATCTTCAATTGATCCATAATTTTGAATTAATTTTACTAATTGTCCTTCTTCTAAATTAATTATCTCCTTCATCCTTAATTTAAATTCATATTTCCTATGTACATTATAATATTCATTAATATATTCATTTGATAATTTCTCTAATAAATTATGAATAAAACTAGCTAATAATTTATTACTACATAAAATAACAATTGTAATTAAATCATTATTAAGCATCAAGTTCTTTTTATAATATAATATTAAATTAATATTTTTATTATTTATTATAATACTTTTCTGTAAATTTATATGATCCATTCTATTCTCTTGTATTTCATTTATTTCACCTAATTTTTGAGTTATATTTTCAACATAATTTAAATTTAATCTACGTGATATATTAGTATTATCATATGTATAAATAGTAGTAGAATTAATACTTAAATTGCAATGTATTATATTCACACTTTCATCAAATGGTTGCTTTTCTGTACCTTTATTATTTCTATCATATGTAATATCCTCATTATTGTGGCTATTATTATTAATAATTTCGTTATGTTCCTTGATTAATCTTTCTGATGACATGTTTATTATAAAGTTTCACATATATACATATATATATATATATCTATAGATATTATTTTTATTAAATATACATATGTATATAAAATTATTGTTATTTTAAATATTTCAAAAAATTTAAGGTTTCCTAATTAACGTTTTGATCACTATCGTACTCACTACTTTATACACAATCCACAATGCACAAATTAAAAATCTCAATTCGGTTCTGTCGGTACACCGGCTTTTTAATCCACCCTAATTCTAATATGATATTATATAGGGCCAAAAGCCACAAACATATATTAATTGTATAACAATATGTTACATAATTTATAGTAGTACCGTTTTACTACCTCTGCAATCTATATTTACCTTGGTAATACATGTTAGTGAAATCACTAATCATTATCACATCTATTTCTTCCCCATAAATATTAGAAGGAACATTTAATTTACAAGAAACTTTATCAACATTGTTTCCTGCCTTTTTTGGTGATTCCCTCTTAATAACGTAAAGCTCATCTTTTGAAATATCACATAATATAACAAACCAGGTTTCTCTTTGTGGTTTAGAAAATTTAGGTGCATAAATACGATAATCTTTACGATACATGAGATTATCATGAATTAATTCAATTTCTAATTCTCCAACATTTTTTTGTTCTAAAATTTGGAATTTACCTGTAGGTAATGTACTAATGACTTTAATAAATTCATCTCTTTTATTTCTACTTACATGTAATTTATCCATGATTTGGTAAATTGAATTCTTGTTTTTCTTAGAAATCTTACTCAATTCTTTTAATGTAATTTTTGGATCTACTAATGATGATTTCCATTCAGATCCATCATTATCGAAACATTCTTCGTGATTTTCAAGTTTTTGCATCTTTAAACCTGGCAGTGTAAAAACAAAATCATCATCAAACCAACATCCTTGTTTGATACATTGCATAACTTTGATAAAATTTAAAGTTGTTGATAAAAATCTCATCTCTGATGTTGCATCAATATATGATTGTAAAATACGTAAACTTTGATCTAAAACTGAAACAGTATCTTGTGCATAATCTGCAATTGGTAACTCAATTCTAGTCATAAATGCTTGTAATAATAAAAATGCTTTAATATGAGGGTCCCAGATAAATTCATAATCTTCTAAATCGTCTGCTGGATATCTCATTTCTTGTGACATTTCCATATTAATTAATTCTTCACCATGTCTTGTTGGTAATTCATCATATTCTGTAGCTTCACATAACCATCTTAAACATTGTCTAAAACTTGCATTCGGAACAATTTTATTTAATAAATTTCTAATTGTTTTATGTGATAAATAATAATATGAGGAAATTTGTAAAAATGGTGTAGCATTCAATTTGTCACCAGTAGAAATTAAACATTTAGACTCAATTAAATTTTCAATAACTTTATCAATTAATCCACTTAAATATGTACTGATACCATCTTGGGAAACATCTTCGATACCATAATATGTTGGATTATGATGCGCTCTCCTATATAAAAATGTCCAAGTTAAAAAATCCATTGCATCTTGTCTTGTTTTAATTGTTCCAGATGAAATTTCTGCACCAATATGATTATCCATAACTTTATGTAATGATGATTCAACAGGAAATCCAACATTAAGGAAATGCTTATAAAATGCTTTCTTAGATTCCTTAGTAAAAACCATTGCAGTACCACTGGTATCAAATGCTGGTCTACCTGCTCTACCCATCATTTGTAAAATATCAGTTAAATCCATATCCCTATATCCTTCAATTTTTGCATCAAAAAATTGTGTACCTTTAATTATTACTAAATGAGCTGGTAAATTAACACCCCAGGCTAATGTTGAAGTTGCAATTAGAATTTGAATTTTATTTTGTTCAAACAATTTATGTGAAATTTGTCTATCACTTTCAACTAAACCGGCATGATGTAAACCAATACCAAATTGCAATGATAGTTTTAACGTATCATCTTTAACTTTTTCAATATATGGTGATAATTCATCCTCATTCATTTTCAAAAATCTACGGGGGTTATCTTCCATACCACATAAATGAATAATATCTAATGCTGTCAATCTTGTTTGTCTTCTTGAAGCAACAAAAATTAAAACTGGCTTAGTTGGCGAATGTTGTTTAATTGCCATGAATGCTGGTTTATTCATCGTTTTCATTAATGGACAAAACGCTAAATTATCAGGAAAACCATCAATATACATTTTCAATGGAACTGGTCTAACGCTTTGCGGAAAATTAAATAAACCTTCTTTAACACCTAGCCAACTTGCCATATCCATTGCGTTTGAAACAGCAGTAGATAAACCTAATAACCTAATTGGTTTTTTAGTAAATGATGAAATATAATTCATTCTACTAACAATCATTTCTAAAATTGGACCTCTGTCACTTGCTAATAAATGAATTTCATCCATAATAACCAATGAAATTTGTTGAACAAACTTTCTAGTTTGCCAATTACGTGAAATACCATCAAATTTTTCAGGCGTTGTAATAATAATATCTGCTTCTCTAACCTCTTTGACACCAGGCAAAGAATCACCAGTTAATTCGACAATCTTATGTGTTGTATTCGCACAGATTCTAACTCTCCAATCATCAACTCTTTCTCTAACTAATGCTTTCATAGGTGCAATATAAACAATTTTAGAATTTGGAAATTCATTGAATGCATGCCAAATGGCTAACTCCGCAACAACGGTCTTACCAGAACCAGTGGGTGAACCAACGAAAACACTTGAATTGGTGTTATATAATGTATGAAATATCATTGTTTGCATTGGATTAAAATATGAAAATTTTGCTTTATAAATCTTTTCAATCTCTTCATTATGAATTGCAGTAACAGGTAACGGATGCAATTTTAGTAGTTGTGTTTTAACTGTGTCATTATGTGGCTTGATTAGATGTTTAAATGAGACTGCAACACTTGTTTCAGAACCAAGCCAAACATCACTAATTGCTCTAAAAATAATTTGGGGTGGTGGTGGATCACTTAAAGGTATCATAAAAGCAATTTCATGTGGTGAACTAAACGATTTTTTATTCAGTATAAATTTTTCAAAATGTAAGATATTTGAGGTATCACTGTCTTCAACTAAAATCCAAAAAAATTGAGTATTACCATGACATTCAAAATTCCAAATGAAATCTGGTTCAATTGTGGCATGAATTCTCAGAACATTCTTTGTAATCGGAAAACATTCCACATCAATCAATAAATAAGGAAACCGACCAATTAATTTATGTAATTTTGGACCCATCGATTTATTATGTACTAAATCACCTAATTCAGCTGGTTCCATATCCCTCAAATGTTCCATCGTTGGTTTTTTTGAATCTATTAATTTGATAATTTGTGGTTGTAATTGAAATTGATTCATTGGATGTTGAAATGGCCATAATTGTTTGTCGACAGCCTTACAAATTTCTAGCATATGTCTTGTAAAAACACCCCATCTTCTATTCAAACCCATGAAAAATAACGAACGACAAATACGAGCTGCATTTTGTGCAATATAAGCCATATCCGAAGATAATGCTGAGTCTTTCACAAATGCTTTAGAAATATATGATTGTAATAAGACATTAGTTTTCTTTTGTGAACTTTCTAACTTTGGACCAATTTCGCAAACAATTTTTTCAGTCTGTAATTCATCTAACTCTTTTGCTTCTTCTTCTCGAAACTTAACATTATCAAACTCTGAACTCATAGATATAATACTTAAAACATCAGCTTCTGTAGCTTGTGAGGTAATCATTTGATTAAAAACTTCAACAGATTCATTTAATAAATAAAAATCAGATGAAATTCTTCCAATATCTTTTGGAATAAAAGCAGAAGACCTTTCATCAAACACTATCATTTGTAATTTATGCAATTTTCTAGCAGCATCAATAATCATATCTCTTCGTCTTTGAACCAAAAGTGGATCTTGAGCTAATTCTTGCCAATCAATACCATAAGCAAATGGATTTTGTTTCATTCTAACATATAGATATGTGTAACCTAGCCATTGAACACCTTCCTCAACATTAGTAACTGTACCCAAAGAAATCTCTGCATTTAGATTATCAACAAGCTTTGCTGAAAGTTTGGATTCAATTGGATGTTGTTGTAATAACAAAGAAATATAGTGGTCTAATCTATCAGATGTTGTACACAAAATACCAATACCATGTGCTTCAAATTGTGGTCTACCTGCTCTACCAAAAATTTGAATAACATCTGAAATACCCAAATCAACGAAACCACCTTGTTTTGAATCATAAACTTGCGTTCCCTTAATAATAACTGCTGCAGCTGGTAAATTAACACCCCATGCCAATGTTGCAGTACAAACCAACACTTTAATGGCTCCATTTAAAAACATTTTTTCCGTCATATTTCTATCAGATCTACTCATACCCGCATGATGGATACCAAAACCGCCAACAAACAATTCTCTTGCATCTTTATTTTTATTCTTGGTCATTTCCTTTTCAAAATAGTTATACTTCTCAGTATCTTTACAATCAAAGTATTGTTCGTAAGCTTGGTCTCTAATCATTTTAATATAATTTCTTGCAGTCTTCACAGTATCTTTACGAGAATGAACAAAAACCATGATTTGATGTCCTTGTTTGATCATTTCCAAAACTTTTTCAAATGAAACTTCATCTAAATTCTCTCGTGCTTGTTTGGAACCAGCTTTACCTTTAACACCAACCAATTGTTGTTCTAATGGAACCGGTCGGAAAGATTGATCAAAAAAAAACATACCAACATTTCTATTAACTCCTAAGAAATCAGCAACATCTACAAAATTTGGTAAGGTAGCAGACAAACCAACAATACGAATCATAGATTGTGAACTTTCAACTTGTCTTAAGGTTCTTGCAACTAAAGTTTCAATAACACTACCTCTATCTTCATGTAATAAATGGACTTCATCAATAATCAAAAGTTTAACTTTTTCAACCAACTCCGTATCACCGGTTGATTTACGTGTAACAACATCCCATTTTTCTGGAGTTGTAACAATAATCTGAGTTGTTAAAATTTCAGCTTTAGTCAATTGCATATCACCTGTCAATTCTCTAACTTGAATACCTAACCAAGCTAATTTTTTAGAAAATTTTTCAACAATTTCGGCCGCAAGAGCCTTTAATGGAGCAACATAAACAATTTTGAATTCATCATAGTCAACGTCAATGTTAACTGTTTCATCACCAAAATTTTCACTTTCGGATATAAATTGCTTAATTGTGTGTAAAATTGCTAATAATGCAACATCAGTTTTACCTGCACCAGTAGGTGCACAAACAAGCATATTTTCATTGGTATTATAACCAACATCGTAAATTAATGATTGCATACGATTCAAAGTTTTATAATTTTTAAAAGTACCTTGACATAGAAAATCTAATTCTTTCACAGGAATAAGAATATTAGGAGCAGATGACTGTCGTTTTTCAGATTTTGGAATAAAAACTTCTTCATGTTTTTCAAATGATTCTCTGGTAGATCCCATTGGCAATGTGTATGATTTCCCAGTAAATGAAACAATATTACCCGGGTCATGAGTCCTAAAAACATGAGGGTATTTCGTAATTGACTGATCTTTCAATAGTGGTTGTTCTCTTGCTCTTCTTGTATTTTCAGCAACTTTAGCTTTGATTTGATCAGCAGTCATTAATTGAATCGAATGTTTGCTATTTTTAGTGGAAACAGCAATTTTTTGTGATTCATATTGTTTAATAATTTCAGCTTTTGAGGTAATTAATTTAGTTATTAAATTTAATTCTTCAAATCCTAAGGTATCAAATAATTCACCCTGAAGCCCGGCTTCATTTCCTTCAGATTTCAATAATTGTATAATATTTTCAAATAACTTTAAAAAATCACTATCAAAAGCTTCATTATCACTGTGTTTCATATAAATTCTTTTACATTCTTCTTTAATTTCATTCACTAAAAAAAATTTAGCTGATTCATCATCACTATAATGAGATTCATCACTATTTTCATTATTATTATCATCACTGGTATTTTCTTGATCATATAAAATTTCATAATCATCCATCATATCATCACCAATGTTTTCAAATTCTTTTAGAATATCATTGACATTTTTACGTATATCATTTCTGGCATTTGCAATTGCTTCTTCATTTAGTAAATTGGATGGCAATCTAAGTGCGTCTTCTTCATGATCAATATGAATTTCACTTAGTTTTTCACGCATGGGATTCATCGCTTGCATATATGACCCCGTAGACGACACATTGTATGTTGCCATCTTTATATTTTCACGTATTTGAAGCTAGCTTTTAAATGGATTTTTTTTATCAATTTTTCAAAAAAGACTGTTTTGAAACGATATGTTTAACTTAAATTGGAAAGTAAAATTTCATTTGAAATTTTAGCGAAGTTAATGTATGCATTATGCATGGCATGCAATAAAATACAAAATTGTCCTTAATTTTCGATTAGGATGAGTATGGGTTTAGAATGAACTGTTTCTTTATTAAGTATAATTATAGAAATGAAGTTTGTATGTAACAAATGTAGGACATCAAAACAAAGCCAGAAATAAAAATAAGGAGAAAAAAAAATAAAAAATATATATTGTAGAAAAATGTAAATGTTTATAAACGAAGAAGGGAGTGACTATTATGACAATTGTAAAGTAGAAATAAAATCTCATAATTATGAGTTTAATTGCTTGAGGGTAATGATGGAATAAACTAATGTACATAGATATGCAAAAGCAGATCTTTATGATCAGAATGAACAAAGAGGAAGAAGATTTTCATTCATAGCAAATTTAAAGATCAAATTGCCCATTAACGAATTCATCATCAACATCCATGTCATCTTCTTCCACTTCTTCCTCAATTTCACTTTGTTCATCAATAACTTCTTCCTCAGGTGGTAAATTTGGATTTCCTGGAATAAAAGAACCATATTGAGGTTTGTAAGATCCCCTTCTTCCCATAGATGGATTGAAATGATCAAACATAGTTGATTCATCAACATATGTAAAACCTTTGAAATTTTCTTGAACAGCTAGCGATAATGGTGTTGATCCCAGCATCAATTGTCTATTAATTGCTGAAGTTGATGCATTAGTAAATTCAGGATCAAAATTTGAAGTATCTAATTCATTTGCAATATGTGGAACAAAAGGTGGAGGTAATTTTTTATTCTTTAAATTTTCCCAATCAATATCATGAAAGAAAGGATGTGCTCTAAGTTCACGTGCATCATTAATTGCACCTAATCTGTGTTTTGGATTTCTATTTAATAAACCTTTAACGAATGATCTACCTTCCATTGATAAAACTTCCTTTGGAAATCTAACTTTACCAAATGCAATATTTTTATACATTTGTTGAGTATTTTCAGCATAAAATGGGGACCAACCACAACATATTTCAAAAATTAAGACACCTAATGACCAAAAATCCACCATTTTAGTATATCCAGATTCATCAAGTAAAACTTCTGGAGCTAAATATTCAGTTGTACCACAAAAAGTATTGGTAGTACCATTACCAGTTAAATTTGCCTTTGATAAACCAAAATCACATAATGCAATATGTCCATTAGCATCTAATAAAATATTTTCTGGTTTTAAATCTCTATAAACAATATCATTGTCGTGTAAATGTTCTAATGCCAAAACTAATTCAGCAATGTAAAATTTAGCTCTCTCTTCACTAAATCTACCTTCTTTTTGTAAATGCCAAAATAATTCACCACCACTCATAAAATCAGTAACCAAATATAAATCTGTTGGAGTTTGAAAAGAAAATTTTAAACTAACAATAAATGGAGATTCAGTGTTTGCAGTTCGAACTAAAATATTTCTTTCACCAATTGTATGAGCGATTTCTTTCTTTTTGACAATGACTTGTTTAGATAAAACTTTCATAGCATAAATTCTTTGAGAATCTTTCTTTTTTACTTGAAAAACTTGTCCAAATGTACCTTTACCTAAAAGTCTTAAAATTTCAAAATCATTTGGTCCATAATGCCTTTTATTAATATTTGAATATTCTAATTTAATTCTAATTTTACCTGAAATAGGTTCATTTGGTAATCTTGGTTGTAAATCATACCATTGATCAACTCTTGAATCATCAATTGTTTTCGGAGAAATTGTGACATGTCCTAAAAATGTACCATCAATTGCTGTATCATAAACAGAAACTTGTAATTGAGATTTTGATCCAATAACATCAAAAACTGCTGTATGATGCCATACTGGATTAGAAGGATTATATTGACTAGTTGATGTACCTCTTGTCAATCTATTATTATGAGCGTTATTGTTATTAGAAAAGTGTTGGTTTTTTGGATCGTAACTTTCTGGACCTTTAGTCACAATTTCTGAAGATTCAAAAGTACAAACAACATAAGGTTGTGAATAACTCGATGGAACATTTAATCCTGATGCTTCCATGATGCTTATACGTAATTTACCCCTTTGAACATTTTCTGAAACGTCTGTTGCATCAGCTAATGAATAACCATGATTTTTGTTTAGTGAAGAATATTGTTGATAAAGTTGTGGTTTCGCATTATATTGATCATTTTGTTGAATGTTATTATTAAAGTCATTATGATTTAAATTTTCATTATTAGATATTTGCTCTTGATGAGGCGAATTTAACTGTGCAGTTAAATTACTCTGTTGAGTATGATCAAATTGATTAATTGATCTATTCAAAGCATTTGGATCTTTAATAGTTGTTCCCATTGCATAAGATTTTTCATTTATACCAATTGTTGGAGTTGCATGAGGTAATATTTCCGATGGAAAACCAGTTGCAGAAACTACACGCACAACTGGCTCACCATTTAAGTTTTGCTGTGTTGGTTGAGTGGAATTCAGAGATTCAGGAGTGGATGATTTTTGCTTGACAAATCCAAACAAATTTTTAGCAAAATCGGACATTGATGATTCTTGTCTGTAAAATAATAATTCCTATGGGGAAATAAAAGTGATATGAAGAGTTAGTATTTGTATTTTAGTAATAACGTAAGCAAAAAAAAAAGAAAAAAACGATAAACAAAATCTTGTGAACAAAAATACGCCATTAAGAAAGAAAAAAAAAAAAGAAAAAAAAGTCGTTTATAATAAGATGGAAAAGATACATACTTTTTAATATCTCTATATGTTGATAAACCAATTGAGTTAAGTTTATAATAAATCAGAAGTGGAAATATGTTTTTTTTCGTTAGAATATATGCTATTTGTGAAAGAAAAACTTTTCTTAATTAAAAATAATGATAATTTTTAAAAAAAGAAACGCTAAGAAAATCGGCCAATAGTGAGACAAGAATATGTAAATAATTAGTAAATAATCCTTAAACTTAAATAGAATAAATTCAAATTTAATACTTATAATTAAACCTTTGAATATTAAATTGAATTGATTGAAATGTGTAGTTCAATAATTGGATAATTAGTATTATTTATAAGAAAATATTCAATTTATATTTTCGCAGTTTCAAAAATATGATATCTGACGTCAATTTCTAGGGGTTGTATCCTGGACTGCAAAGATAGTGTTGAAAGAAAGAAAGAAAAAATAAATCTTTATGGAAAACCTAAAACAGTCTAGCTTATCGCAGATATGAATTTAAATTAGAAAATAAAAGAAATAGTTAATATATTAAAATAAAATGATTACAATCAAACTAGAGCTTACAGAGGGAACCGATAATAAATTAAAAAAGATAGAAAGAGGCAACAGGAAAATAAGAAAAAATAGAAAAGAAAATTTTAAACAATTTGAGGCGAGATTTTAAGATTTTTAGATTTTAAGATTTTTATTTTTTATTTGTCATTATGATTCATTAGGTTTCAATTAAATGTGACAATTGATTTGTCATAAGTTCTACATAAATATTAGCATTTATATCCAGCTAGTGTTTGATTTTATGTTTTTTTTTTTTATATGGAATTCTTAATCAATTACACGGAAGTTAACTACTCGGCGACCATCTACAACTACATGTCCATCTAACACTTCCATATGATCGCTGTTCATAAGTAATGGGCTATTTGAACGTGTCCAGAGAATGGTATCTTCATTAAACATGTATCCGTTAACTTTGGTGATACGCATGACAGAATTAAATGAAACTGATCCATTAGCACTAGCTAGCATATCTAACATGCTTTTTTCACTTATAACTTTTCCGTAGCTATCCACTTCACCCGGTTTTAATTCCTCAAAGCGGATACGTAATCCATTTAATTCAATAATAAATAAATCGCCATTTTTAAAGACACCCGATGTTGTTTGGTATTTAAAAATAGGTGCAACATTATAAGTTTCATCAGATGTCATCAAAGCTTCCCATTCATCACTTGTCTGTTCTAAATTACATTTGCCTTTAAAAGGATCAACAAATAGTGAATAAAATTTATCATCAATTTCTAATTCTTTTTTAGTTGTTAAATAAGGGGGTTTCCTTAATGTCATTGCATAATCCCAATCTAGTCTATAAAATTCACCATCATTGCTTAGAATATTAGAGCTCAACATTTCCTTCGTTGAGGAGAAAATTTCACATTTGTCTAAATTTAAATAATCGTAGCTTAAATTTAATCCTTTATTCATACTTTCAGCATATATTTTTAATTGAGATACATCCTTAAATTTCACATCCTCATAATAATTTTCTTTAATACGCATTCTTTTACCATACATATTTTCTATAATATCACCCGTTTTTGTTAAATCAAATGCAAATAAATCACGAACACGATAAATTATGGGATCTATATTTTCAATTTTCTTGTAAAATGATGATTTAAAAGTTGTAAATTTTTTGTTTAAAACAAACTTATCTTTCCGCAGTAATCTGCTAAATAATCCCTGCGTTGCATCCGCTGTTTCATTCCATTTATTCATTTCTGAGAAAATTTCTTTATCCGTTGGATCCATTTGTAAAAGTTTTTGATCATACCAAAATGGATGACCTTCTGTAGTGAAAACTGTATTTCCTTGTTGTACATCATTATTGACATCAAATAATAAAAATAAATATTTAATTGTTTCACTTAAAACAAAGCTTTCTTGTCGATTTTGTCTTCTATCATGTAAAATATCTAATGACCCACTAAAACCACATGGTGCAATGTAAAATTCCCTTAATCTTTCAAGAAAATCTTCTCCAATTCGTAAATAAAATGGATCTTTGGTAGCTTTATATAAATGATATGTTGATTCCACTAATTCAGGTCGTAATGGATACCATTCTAAGCCAACTGAATTTTTAACTAATAATTCATTTGTTAAATCTAGATCAAATCCTGGTATGATGTCTCCATTTTTATACTTTCTTTCTAAATGTTGAAAATGGCTTTCTGATCTTAAAGGCATAAAATTCCAACGTTCAGGTACTGCACCATAATTATTCCAAAGTTTGAAGTAAATTTGATGTAATTTAATTGAATTCTTTAAATCTCCACCTAAAACTTGTAATCCGGGAAAGAAAGCTCCTAAACTATCAATCCATTCCGAAACTGCCATACCTGAATTTGCATCTAAATTGGTAAATATACCAACTTTATTTTGTGAATGCGTTAATAATGCCTTATAAGAATCCTTCCAAATATCCATAAATAAATCATCATTAAATAAAATTGAATATTTTAGTGCATATTCATAAAATGAATCAATAGATGCTCCAATTCCAGTAATTGAATCTGGAAAAGTCCTGGAAATCGTATCAAATGCCATAGGAATTAAATCTAATTTTGTACGTCTACTCCAAAAATCTAAAACTGCACGTTTTGAAACATCTTCAAAAATTGTATCATTTGTTAATCTCGAAAGTAATGAAAATTCAAGTGTTAATGATGTTATTCCTGCAGTACATTGCTCTATTTTTAATTTTGTCAAAACATCTTTTGGACCGTGTAATAAATTTGTTCTTGGATAATTAAACACAAAATTTTTTAGTAATTCATCATTAGTAACTCTCTCATCATCGTCATCATGAGAAAAGGATAATATTAATCTTTTACCTAAATCATATGCCAACTTTAATAAGAAACCATCATAGTTTTCAATTTGAAACCCTCGACGATGATCAATTGCATATAAATGTGAAGTCAGTAAAGATCCAAGTAATCTAATATTAGTTTCAAAAATTTGAATTGTTGAATCAATTGCAAAATCAGTATACATTGTTTTAATTAACTTAACATAATGTTTGAACTTTTCCTTTTCTCCCATAATTATAAAAGTATCTAAAGTATCAAAAAAGGTAATTGAAAAATTTCCTAATGCATCGTTTTTAACTGTATTAAATGGATTTTTCAAATCTCTTTGATTAGGTTTACAAGTCAATGGATAAACCTCATCATATGGAAAACCAAATTCCATGTATTTATCCCATGCATAATTGAACAAGCTTTTCGTTTCGTTTTGTAAAATTTTTAAATGATTGTCTGTGAATGATGATTGGAAAAGTTGTTTGTCAGTATAATTTGATTTGTATGTATATTTTTCAAACTGTATATCTTTTTGACTTTTGCAGCATACCAAACTGGGCAGAAAAAGTAATATTGTATATAATGAAAGCAATCGAGCTGACCACAAGTGATAGCTATGATGCATTTTTTTTATTTTGCAAATTGAGGTACTTTGAATTAATTATAAGTGACTATATCCAACGTATTAGTAGTGAAAAAACGCCAAAATGTATTATCAAATCAATTGATACCGCACCGCACCAAGAGAAATCTAGCACCACTCACCTTTTATAATCAAAAAAGCTTAACCAAAACAACAACAAAAACAACAACAACCCTATCTAAATGAACTTGATATATTTTTTTTCTGGGTAGTTAAATAACTCATCAAAAATTATTTATTAATCAAATATATAAAATGACTACAAGTGTACGTCGTTCTAAAAGAATTGCGTCCATTAAAGACGATATTTTAATTACTGCAAACAAATCAATTACTCAGGAAAAGAGCAAGATCACTAAATCAGGGAAACCAGCCAAAGTTACCAAACCGAAAGTTGAAAGTAAAAAAGTTCAGAAGACATCTGTTGAAAAAGTTATTACTAAAGAACCAATTGTTGGAAAATTAAATATTTCTAAGAAGAGTAAATCAAGGGCAGCAAAAAAGGAAGATGCCGTTGTTCTTGAAGATGAAGATGAAGATGAAGATGAAGAAGAAGAAGAAGAAGAAGAAGATAAGAAAGAATTAAAAGTAGGTGATTCATTACCAAAAGATCTTGTTCTTCAATTACAAGATTCAAAGGAAATTAATTTATTAGAATATGCAAAGAAAGTACATATTTTAGTTATTTTCGCATATCCTAGGGCTTCAACTCCAGGTTGCACAAGACAAGCAATAGGTTTTAGAGACGAATATAAAGAATTACATGATGAATTAAAGGCAACGGTTTTAGGATTAAGTGCAGATACACCAAAGGCACAAACTACATTTAAAACAAAACAAAAATTACCATATGATCTTTTATGTGATACTAGAAAAGAATTATGTCAGTTATTAGGTTGTAAAAAATATCCTACAGGTATAATTAGATCACATTTTATTTTTGTTGATGGAGTTTTAAAAATTAAAAAAATTAAGGTTAGTCCGGAAGATAGTTTTAAGGGAGCTTTAGAACAAATTAAGGGACTGAAATAATAATTATGATAAAAATAAGATGAAATGAATTATTAGGAAAGCAAGTTAATTTTTGTGTTGAATGAATATATATATATATATATTTTATATCTTTTAAATTTAAATTTTTTTAAATATTAAACTGTATGTATGTATAATTTTAAATTTATATAAAAGATTTTTTGCAAAATATAGATTAAATTTTGAAAGGTTTGATTAACGGTTAGATTTAGCAACTCTTTCTAATTCATCCTTCTTCTTAATAGCATAAGAAGTAGAAGAACCCTTTGCAGCATTAACTAATTCTTCAGCTAAACATTCAGCAATAGTTTTAATATTTCTGAAAGCAGCTTCTCTTGCACCAATAGTTAATAAAGCAATAGCTTGATTAACTCTTCTTAATGGAGAGACATCAACAGCTTGTCTTCTAACTGCACCAGCTGAACCAATTCTAGTAGTATCTTCTCTTGCACCAGTATTAACGATTGCATCAACGATAACTTGTAATGGGTTTTGATCAGTTAAAACATGAATAATATCCATTGCATGTTTAATAATTCTAACAGCTTTTAATTTTTTACCGTTATTTCTACCATTCATCATTAAAGAATTAGTTAATCTTTCAATAATTGGACATTGAGCTTTTCTAAATCTTTTAGTTGCATATCTACCTGCAGTATGAGAAACGAAAACTGGTTGTCTAATTTGAATGTAATCAGTTAAAGAAATATCTTTAACAACAACATCTTCAAAGGACCATTTGTTGAAAAGTTTAATTTCAGCAGAACCTGCTTGAATTTCCTTTGGAATTGGAGTTGCTAATTCAACATATTGAATTTCAACTGGTTCAGAGATAATTTCTTCTTCAAATTGTTGTTGTTCTTCGACGTCAGACATTGTTGAATGAGTTTAATAGCTGAATAAAGGATATAATTAAAATAAATAAATTTAAATATATATAAATATAGGTTTATATGTATATATTCAATATGTATAAGTTAAATGAAAAATCTCAAACTCACTCACTCACTACGATTACTACTACTACTACTACAAGGAAGATCGATCTTCAAAAATAAAAAATGAAAAATATTGTAAAAAAGCGCAGTCACTATTACTTAAAAAAGTAATTACCACAAGACACCGCACAATAAATTTATAAAATTCACGCGCTCAAAAAACCCAAACAGGAAAGTAAGTTTAAATTAGGTGTTACCCGGACACATTTACGTTATCTTTAAAATTACTTGCGTGGCCCAATTAGGAAAGTAAAAATTAATTGTAGGTTACCCGGACACATGCGTCGATCGACGAAAAAAATTAAAAAAAATTAAAAAAATGGACTGGTACAATACTACATACATAGTACATATCATATCATAGTAGTACCTAGTACCCCGCCTAAACCCCCCACATAATTGATTGTTGCGGAGTTCCCTCTTGCGACTGTTTTTTTCTTAAACTGTTTTAATATTAATATTTAATTTTAACTGATTCTCCACTCCGAGCATCCGAACTTGTCAGCGATAATAGATACATATAGATGCATATTATAACTAAGTGATGCTTTTATTTCTATTTTATATATTTTCTATTCTAATGCTATTTATTTAAAAGGATTTTAATGTCCAATTGATAAAATAAGGGTTCCAGTTTTTGTTTTAAACAATTTAATTAATATATATATATATATATCTTATCTATTGTCATTTTAAATAAAACATTACCCAATTATTATTCAATTAATTAATTATACAACAATGCCCCTTACTTTTGATAGAGAAGATTCACTTCCAAAATTACCACTTCCTGATGTTCAATCATCTGTTTTACAAGCTTTAGAAGCTCTTAAACCAATGGTTTCTGATCAAGATTTTCATAAAATTGTTAAAAATGCTGAATCTTTTGTTACTTCAGATCAAAGTAAAATTTTACAATCTCATTTAAAAAAATTATATGATTCAAATAATAATTATTTAAATAGTGAAGGTATTTCTTCAACAACTTCAAATGTTTATGGTGATTTAAGAGGTCAAACATTACCAAGAAATCCATTTTTTATACTTGAAGATGATCCAATGAAAAATTTTGCCCCAAGTCAAGAATATAGAGCTGCAGTTTTAACAACTTCAACTTTAAGATTTATTGTTGCTTTAAAACAAGGATTTTTAAAATCTGATATTAATCCTTATACAAAAGATCCTTTAACAATGTCTTCTTATAATAATTTATTTGGTACAACTGTTATACCTTTAAATAATGGTATTGGAATTAAAAAATCTTTTAATTCAAAACATATGGTTTTTATGTCAAATGGTCAATTTTATTCTTTAACAGTTTTATCAGAAAATGATCAAATTTGGTTTTCAAAGCATGAATTATCTGCAATTATTAAAAAAATTATTCATGATTCAAAAATTCAAAAATCAAATTATAATGTTGGTACTTTTACTTCAGAATCAAAATCAACTTGGAAAATGGCTAGATTAGCACTTGAAAAATCAAATCCAAAACAAATGGATTT
Organism: Pichia sp. yHKS168; assembly: GCA_030571145.1. Lineage (NCBI taxonomy): Eukaryota > Fungi > Ascomycota > Pichiomycetes > Pichiales > Pichiaceae > Pichia > Pichia sp. yHKS168. The sequence goes on along the minus strand of JAJLXI010000001.1, from coordinate 245,536 downwards.
GATTGATTCTGCTTTATTTATTGTTGCTTTAGATCATGAAAAATTTGATATCAAAAATGATAGTGATAGTAAAATTCAATTAGTTACTCATGGTACTTCAAGAATTGATAAAGATGGTTTCCAATTTGGTACTTGTATAAATAGATATTATGATAAATTAAATTTAGTTGTAACTAAAAATGCAACTGCAGCTTGTATTTATCCTGCTTCAATTATTGATGGTACAACTGTTTTAAGATTTATTAGTGATGTTTATACTGATTCTGTTTTAAGATTAGCTAGAATGATTAATGGTAAAAATTATACTTTATGGACTGAAATTAATACTGTTCCAATTAATAATGAAATTATTAAACCAAATTATCAACATATTAATTTTAATTTAACAAATGAAATTTCAAATGGTTTACATTTAGCTGAATCAAGATTAGGTGATATAATTAATCAACATGAATATGTTTCAAAAAAAATTAATATGGGTAAAAATTATATTAAAGATAAAATGAAATTACCAACAGATTCTTTTGTTCAAATTTGTATTCAAATTACTTATTATGCTTTATATGGTAAATGTCCTTCAACTTTTGAACCTGTTTCAACAAGAAAATTTAGAGATTCAAGAACTGAACCAATTTGTATTCAAAATGAAACTTTATTAGATTTATGTCAATCTTTTATTTCTCAAACAACAGATTTTGAAATTTGGAAATTATTATTAGAAGCAATTAAAAAACATAAAGAAACTTCTAAAAATGCAAGTTTAGGTTTAGGCTTTGAAAGACATTTAAGTGCTTTAAGATCTGCTTTTATTCAAAGGAAAATTTTAAATAAATTAAATCCTGATATTAAACCAATTGAAAATAATTCAATTCCTTCATTTATTTTTGATCCATTATTAGAAAATTTATATAAACCTGAATTAATTGCAGCTAATTGTGGTAATCCTGCATTAGATTATTTTGGTATAACACCTTCAATTCCTTCAGGTTTTGGTTTTGGTTATATTATTAAAGATGATTATATTACAATTGTTGGATCATCTCAATGGAGGCAAACTCATAGATTTTTAGATACTTTGGAAAGAGTTTTCTTACATATAAAAGAAATTTGGAAAAATGTTGTTATTAATACAAATACTTCAAGAGATAAAGAATTACAAACTTATATTTCATCAATTCCAATGTCAATGGTTACTTCAAATAATTCTAATTGGTTACCATCTTTTTCACCATCATCATCAACCGCTGCAACTGTTGCAACTGAATCTGTTGGTCCTCGTTCAACTACTGATGCTTATATTATGGGTGGTTATGATTATTTTGATGTTGAACAATTGAATTTTAGATCAGAAATGGCTTCAAAAGTTCAAAGTAGAGTCATTAGTAGAGTTAATAGTCAAGTTAATCTAGGTAAAAGTCCAAGTTTTAAGAATATTAACACCGCCCATAATGAAACACCTCCAACTGTCGGTCGTTTATTAAGTTTACAATCTGATTTTTAATATAATGAATGATCGAAATTTTATATTTTGCTCCCTTTGTTTTTTATCCATTATTATCACTATTATTAGTTGATCCCCCCTCCAATTTTTATAAATGATGTTATTATGCTTTGTTTCGGTTCAATTCTTTAAATTCTTCTTTATTCGTTCAATTATACTTTTTTTTATAAAAATCTATATTATATTATATATCATGATTAGTTTGTTCTAGTTTTCTAATTTTTTCATCTAAATGCTTAAAATCGAAAGCTAATATTAAATTAGCAATGATTAAAAGTACACCAGTAATAACAAAACAAATCCAAAGTAAATTATATTGAGCAAAATAACCTGTAAAATAAGGACTTATAGATCTCGCAATTTGTTTACCGATATTAACAGTTCCCATAACTTTTGGTAATTCAATTGGTTCAATTAATGAAGTTAAAATAATTTGTCTTGGAACAACATCAAATGCAGTTGTCATTTGATTTAATAAATAAAATATTGATGCAATTGGGAAATTATATCCTAATAATGGTATACTTATAAAAAATAATCCACATGGAATTTGGGTTAAAACTGATGATTTTATTGGACCAAATCTTTTTGCGAACCATGCTGATGGTATAGCTGATATTGACATTGCAATACCTGAAAAACCAAATAATGTTCCTAAAATAATTGCTGAAACTTTATATCTTTTTTTAAAATAATAAACAACCCATGCATTTGTCATAAATCCATAACCGAACGAATCAAGAACAAATGGAATTAATAATTTAAATAAAATTGATTGTGTTTTTGGTGATAATCCAGTTATTGTTACATGTTCAATAGTTGATTCAATTCTCATTAATGGTCGATTTTCAGATAATGTTGATGAAGATGTTGAATCAATTGTTCTTTGCGTTGTTTCAATTTCTAAATTATTATTATCTTCTATTGAATTATATGAATCATTTCCTATTAATTTATAAGGTGGAATGTAAGTTGATTCTGCTTTATGTGAAATAAACAATAATGAAATAAATTTTAATGATGATGTTAAAACTAAAACATAAAATGAATATCCATATGCATCTTTAATTTCAAAATTTAAATATTTTATAAAATAATCAATTAATAAACCAGCTCCAAATGAACCTAATGATGCACCTATTGAACCTAAAACATTATGAATTGCATAAATTTCAGGTCTATGATTAGGTGGTGTTAAATGAGCTAAAACAGTTTCTTCAATAGTTTTAAAAGGTCCAGTATCATTTCCCGATGGAGAGATTACTCCAACAATAGCTGCAAATAATAAATATCCAAAATTTGATGTTCCTGTTGAAAAGATTAAACTAGCAATAATCATCAAAAAACTTCCCAATATCATAATAAATTTATTTCCTATCTTATTAGCATTCCATGTTAATAAATATGATATTATTGAATCTCCAATCATTGTTAATGACATAAACATACCAATATTTACCTCCGAAATTCCAAGTTCTTTAAGGTACAATGTTAAAATTTGATTTGTCAAACCAAAGGAAACCATACGAATGAAAACAGAAAACCATAATAATCGGATATCTGAAGAAGATTGTTTAAAAGAATGTAATATATGAATAGACATGAATATATAATTCGTTAATATATTAATTATAAAATAACAGAATGTCTATTTTAATGACCAATAACTCTAACAGTTACATTGTGAACATTAATTGGTATTGTGGCATTTCTCTTTTAGGAAAAACATGAAAAATCCCAATTTTTTCATTTTTTTTTATTTTTTTCATTTTTTTTCTTGTTTTTCATTTATTATACTTTTTTTCTTTAACTTTCCTTGCATGTATTTAATCTGTTTCTTCATTTTTAGAAATTTCACAATAAGGGGGTGCAATAACTCGGTTACAGAAAGGTTTATATAACAAAATTATATTATTCATTGGCCTGTGTGCTGTTTCATGTTGCGCAAATCGTATAATATATACAAACCGATATAGTTATCACACGAAGACAGATTTTTTTCTTTCAAATTGATAAACATAACAACTTACAAAATACCGGTATCACAAATACAATAAATACTCCAATCGCTTGAGTTAAAAGATTTATTATTATTTTTAAAATGCCTGAGCAACAAAATCAAATACAAAATTTCAATCAATATGATCAACAAAATGATAATATAGTAAATTCGGAATCAATACTCAAGAAGGAAGAATCTTTCTCTTCTTCATCACCACAAAATATCAATAGCAAACGTTCTAAAAGATTTAAAAAGATTGCATGTACTGAATGTCGGCAGCAAAAGGCAAAATGTGATGCTTCTGACAAACAACCAGGACCATGTACACGATGTTCTAAAAGGCAAATTCCTTGTCGATTAGATTGTGATTTTAAAAGAACTTTCAAACGAGCAAAAATTGATGAATTAGTTAAAGAATATGAAATTATAAAATCAAAATTACAAATGAATCCTGAACTAATTATTGGTAAAGATAAATCAATTATAGCCTCACCAATTCAACAACAATTTTCACCGAATTTACAAACGATGCAAAAATTTCCTAATTATCTTAGTACAAATAATGATACTAATATTATTACCAATAATATGAAAACTAATTCTAATACTAATACTAATAATAATAATTCTAATTCTAATGATAATAATAATCATAGTAATAATAATTCTAACCTCATCAATGGTATTAATATTAATAACATTAATAATCGCAATAGTAGTAATTCATCATCACCATTACCAGACCCGAATATTTTTTATCCTTCTATTAACAATAACTTTATGAATATGTCAACATCTCCACTGGCTATGAATTGCCAAAGTGGATCAAGAAATCTTATACCCAACACATCTAATACTTCATTTAAATCTAATAGTCCCTTATCATTAATGAATAGAAATCAATATTCACCTTTACCAATTTTAAATAGATCAAATTCTCCTTTAAACCCTGAAATGAACGTTCAAATGCAAATATCTTCAAATAATGCATCTTCTGCCAATAATAATTTTATTCAACCTCAACCGACATCCATTGGCCCAAATTTAGATTTAAGTCATTCAAATTCAATCTCTAATAGTAATTCCATAAGTCATAATAATAGTGCGTTTAATTTAACTACATTAATATCTGCTGCAAATGTATCTGATCAAAAAGGAATTTATAATCAAAATCAAAACTACATTAATTTAGATTCAAATAAAGCTATTAATTTGAAACGTGAAAATACTGGAAGTATTAATAATCAATTAAATGATGTTTCAGTTTGGAAAATTGAACCTCGTGCAGTTAGAAAACCCAAAATCGATAATTCATTGTTAAAATGCACTCCAAAATCATTGGGTGATATTACATTAGCAGAAAATCAAGTTGTTGTTTTATATTCAACATTTTTGACTTATTATCATCCTTTACTCCCTGTGATAGACATCGAAAAAAGTATAGAGACAATTTATAGATTATGTCCTGCATTATTTTGGACAATTATGTTTACTGCTTTAAGAGGTCAACATTCACTTTCTCCAGTTATATCACAATCGGACTGTCAAATGTTATATTTTAAATTATCACCTATTTTAAAATCAATTTTAGCAGAAATCACCATTTCTCCAATTACAAGATATGCGCCATCAGAAGTTGATGAACCAATTTTAAATGCGTCAAGTGTATATTCTGTTCAAGCTTTTTTAATCTATACATTTTGGCCACCATTGACATCATCTTTAAGTGCAGATTCAAGTTGGAACACCATTGGTATTGCATTTTACCAAGCAATAAGAATTGGTTTACATACGCCTGGTTTAACTTCAGATAGATTAAAATCAACGAATAAAGATTTATTAAATGAGCAAATTAGAACTTGGATTGCTTGTAATATTGTATCACAAACTATTGCATCAGTTTTTGGATTTCCTGGATTTTTTCAACCTTTTGGATCGTTATCGTTATCATTATCTTTAAAGGGTAATGAAATTCCTCATTGTTTGAGACAAATGTTAGAAATTCAAACTTTTGAAGAACAAGTTGAAAAAACATTAAACAATAATTCATTTGATCCATTAAGATCTAATCAATCATCCGAAAGGTTACCAATGATTCAATTATTAGAGAATGAATTGAATCAATTAGAATTAAGATTATGTTTAAATCAAGAGTTCCCTATTGATGATTTTAGAGTTTTAACATTATATTCATCAAGATTGCACCTGCTATGTTATAATTTCTTGGATAATGAAAAAGAGCCAAGTTTTGAATTAAAAAGAGGTTTTATTAAAACCTATAATGCTGCGTTAGCAATCATTGAACACTGCAAAGAATCACATGAAAGGAACTCATTATTCGTTAAAAATTTACCAAGTGCTTATATTTTAACAATCTGGCAAGCATCTGTTGTTATTGCAAGATTAATAAATTCATCATATCAAGCATTACTAAATAGAGAAGCTGGTAAAAAATTGTATCAGACTGCTATTGATTTAGTTATGAAAGCGTCCATTGTTAAACATGATTTACCTTATAGATCATGCGGTATAATGAAATCTACATGGAACTTATTTAAAACATTATCTGCCGCTGACCCAGATTCATTGAAATTAACAGTTAAATCAAGAATGTCAGTTAATCTTTTCTTTGATACTTTGTGGACATTAAGGGAAAAATGTGGTATGATTAAATTACAACCTAACAAAGAAAAAATTCAAAGTACCGATTCTGATAGTGATGCTGAAGAAATTGAAAACGAAAATGATAATTGCGGTGAAAAGCAATCAGAAGAAGCATTAAATGAAGGTATGGGAAAGGATAATATTATAAATACAGAAAACGAGTCTAGAAGTGCAAGTAAAGATAATGATATTTCACTTAAGAAAAAATCTCATTATCATCCAGAAACTGCTGCTAGAAGAATTATTAGTACAATTCCATTAGATCCGCAACCAATTGCATTAACAGAAACCCCACAAGATAGCAGCAGTAGTAGTAAACAAGGATCTCCATACTTATCAAATTATAAATCACCTACAAATACAGTTGAATCAACGGTTAGAAAAATTATTACTCCACAAAGTTTAGCTAATGCTTCTACATCTCATTACCAAAGTTCACCAGAAAGTAGAGCTAATGGTTCTACGACTAATAACACTCCAGCTGAATCAAAAAAAGTTGAATTAACAAATATGTTTGGTGGAATAAAATCATCATTTGAAACGACTTTAACTGCAAATAATAAAAGTAATATTAATGATATGTATTTGGGAAATATCTCTACCACCCCAAATTTTATTGCTAGTGGAATTAAAGAAGATTTGCCACCAGGTACAACAGAAAGTTGGGAAATTGGAAATGAACTTGATACCGATATGTTATTCAAAGATATTGAGTCTGTCATGAATGAATTTGGATTTCATGGAGACTATTGATTGTTTATAAATTGTAAAAAAATAATAAAATGTACTATACATGATGTAATTAGAGCTACTAAATTTAATAATAATAAATAATGATAAGTAATAATGGATAATAATAAAGAATACCTAATAATTATGGATCATGAATTGTGAATCATGAATAATAAACTGATAAAGTTATTATGTACTCATGTTTGAAAAACTGATAACTCCGTACACCAGTATCTTTTTCTAATTTTTGAAATTTTTCACTTTTTTTTTCAAAGAGTGAAGTGAGCACTACAGAAATTTGAAGGATTTTGAATGAAGGATCAATCAAACATTCAAATTGAAGGCAACTTTTTGACTTTAATTGATAAAAAAAAGTAAAAACATCAGAATTATAATGCCCGCAGAACTTCAAGACGCAGTTCCTGATATTATTATTGGTGAAGATCAACCAGTTGAACACGAACATGATTATGAAAGTGAAAATGAATTAGAAAATGCTAATGAAGTTAAGACAGAAAAGAAAGTAAGTTTTGCTGAACTGGATGGCGAAAATGGTGAAACTGAAGAAGAAATTAGGAAGAGAGAATTTGAAGAAGGTGGTGGATTGCCAGAACAATCAGTGAATCCAGATATTGCATCTTTAACACCAATTTCTCCTGAAATTATTAACAGACAAGCAACTATTAATATTGGTACGATTGGTCATGTCGCTCATGGTAAATCTACTGTCGTTAGAGCAATTTCCGGTGTTCAAACCGTTAGATTTAAAAACGAATTAGAAAGAAATATTACTATTAAATTAGGTTATGCAAATGCGAAAATTTATAAATGTGATAATCCTGAATGTCCTGAACCTGATTGTTATCGTTCATTTAAAAGTGATAAAGAAATTCATCCAAAATGTCAACGTGAAGGTTGTACAGGTAGATATAATTTGATTAGACATGTGTCTTTCGTCGATTGTCCAGGTCACGATATTTTAATGAGTACTATGTTATCTGGTGCAGCTGTCATGGATGCTGCTTTATTATTAATTGCAGGTAATGAACCATGTCCACAACCTCAAACTTCTGAACATTTAGCTGCGATTGAAATTATGAAATTGAAACATGTTGTCATTTTACAAAACAAAGTCGATTTAATGAAAAAAGAAGCTGCTCTTGAGCATGAAAAATCTATTTTAAAGTTTATTAAAGGTACTATTGCTGATGGTGCTCCAATTATCCCAATTTCTGCACAATTAAAATATAATATTGATGCTGTTAACATGTGTATGGTTAACTCAATTCCAATTCCAATAAGAGATTTTTCCGCACAACCAAGGTTAATGGTTATTAGATCATTCGATGTTAATAAACCAGGTGCTGAAATTCAAGATCTAAAGGGTGGTGTTGCTGGTGGTTCCATTTTAACTGGTGTTTTCAGAATTGGTGATGAAATTGAAATTAGACCAGGTATTGTTACAAAAGATGACAACGGTAAAATTCAATGTAAATCTATTTTCTCAAGTATTATTTCATTATTTGCTGAAAATAACGACCTAAAGTTTGCTGTTCCAGGTGGTTTAATTGGTGTTGGTACTAAAGTTGATCCAACCCTTTGTAGAGCTGATAGACTTGTTGGTCAAGTTGTTGGTGCAAAGGGTAATTTACCATCTGTATTTACTGATATTGAAGTCAACTACTTTTTATTAAGAAGATTATTAGGTGTTAAGACAGATGATCAAAAGAAGGTTAAGGTTAGAAACTTAGAAGTAGATGATGTGTTGATGGTTAATATTGGTTCTACAGCAACTGGTGCTAGAGTGGTGGCAGTTAAGGCAGATATGGCTAGATTAACCTTAACCTCACCTGCATGTACAGAAATTGATGAAAAGATTGCTTTATCTAGACGTATTGATAAACATTTCAGATTAATTGGTTGGGCTACAATTAAAAAGGGTACTACTATTGATCCTGTTAATTAGATCAATTTATTACTTACTTAAAAACATCTTTATAAATTATTACTTGATCGGTGGTCCTCTTTTGTCTGTTATATGATGGAGGACAATGTATATTTAGTCAAACTTTTCCCCCTAATATAAAGTAATTTATGTTTTCAAATCATTTAATTACCATTTGTCTAATACCTTGTGTCTTATTTGGTGCAGCTTTTATCATTATTTTATAAGACTTTGTACATAATCTCAGTTTTTATCATAAAAATTTTTAAAACATATTTTGAAGACAAATTTTACTACCGTTTACAAAATACATACATATTATAATTAATAGTATAAATAATATACATCCAAAATGATTAATAAAATGTGCAATTTTCTTTATATTGTTTCGAAGCAAGAAATTTACTATATGAATCAGTTTCCATCATTTTATAAACCTTCCTTTTTATTTCCTCGTAAAATACGGATATATCGTCTAAAAATTTTAACTTTGGAGCAAAAATAACATCGGTTGGAGAAACGATAGAAGTTTCGTTCTGTCTTAAGTGTTTTAAATTGAGTACTAAATTTGGTGTGGAAGTAACAGGTTTTATTGTCGGTTCTTCTTGGGAAACTTGATTCTGCTCAATTTCTAATGTATCCGTACTTAATTGCTCAATTTCGTTTATAATATTGTTGTCTTCATTATCTCTCATGGAAATGTCTATTCTTTCCTTTAGATCGGTGACATTGATTATTGAAGTATCAAAATTTACTTCAGATTCAATGTAATTTTGAACTTGAAAACGTAGTTTTGAATCAATATTAATTTCATTTGGAGCATCTTCTGATATATACATGGAAAAAATATTATAAGCTTTTGATAAACATGATTCCGATAGTTTGTTGATAGCTGTGTAAATTGTTAATTTTTTATGTTTTAAAGTATTTGATTTTAAATCACTGAATATTATATTATTACTTTTAAGTTCGGTTAAATGCTTTTTCTTTTCTCTAGCTTTTAAAGAAACCATTTTCTTCAAAACTTTCATTTTCTTCTGGAAATCAATAATATCATCAAAAACGTCAAGGTTTTCAACACACATATTATCCACCATAAAATCTCTAAGTGAATATTTCAACCCGGGGTCTCCCAATGCTTGATTGAACGATATTTCATTATTTGATAAATTTCTCAAATTAGAGACACTAGATGTTATATCTTTTATTTCAGATTCCGACCATCTAACTAATTTGCTTCCAATGCTAGACACTGTATATAATGAATCTTTGGAAAACAAAAAATTTTTATTATCTGAAGTTTGACAGGTTATTAAGTCTGCTTTTAAAAATATATTTGCAATTTTCAATGCATCATTTAAATACATTAAATCAGTACAATCCATTAAATATTGAATCAAGGCCTTACCAGAAAAACAATTTTTGATCGTTTTCTCTTTTCCTCCAATCTCTATTTTTTTTTGCTTGAAAAAACGAACACCCTTATTTGAAACATAATATTGCGTATGTGAATCTGAGTCTGGATTTGAAAAAAATCTATGATAGAATGGTGATACTTGTAATTTAATTTTAGGAGAATTTGTATCATCCGAATATTCATGTTTTATTTCTCCTTCTTCGCTGAGTGGATCCATTTGTCTTTGTCTTAAATAAGATAAAAATGCTTCACCATCTTCAAGTGGATTATTTTCGCTATTCGTACCATAAATCTGAGAATTCATTATTTTTGATTTGGTCATCAACTTAGAACCTAGATCTAAAATTGAATCTGAATCATTTTTTGAAGACCAAATATTCTCTTTTGGGCCCATAACACGGATAAATAATAATTTATCAGATTGTTCATTATGAATTATCTTATCACTTCTAAAATGCCTATCAAAAGTTATCAATTGCATTGAATTAAAATTGGATTTTAGGATTGGTGGTAATTCAAGACCTTTAATATTTGCAATTCCCAACTTAAGACAAAATTGATGTAATATTGCAACACCCTTTGGAGTTGGTTGAAGAATCTCAGATATTTCAGAAATATTTTTGCATGTCTCATCATTTGGGCAATGCAGTAGTTTAGCTGCATAAAACAGTTGTAATAATTCCAGTGCAAATTTTGGTCTCACATTATATGAAAATATAGTCACTGTTGTGTTATATTGTAAATCTAAATGTAAATTAGCCATTTGTTCAATTGCTTGACTTACGGTAAATGAATATATATATTCCTTCTTGAATTTAAATTTCAATATAGAGGAAGACTGTTTTTTAGTTTCATTTTTTAAGTCCAAACAGAAAAGTAATGTAGAAAAAATATTTTTCAAATCTTGCTGATAAATTTGACCATTTGGAGTTCTACTCAGAGAATTTAACGAAACTTGGTTATTAAGTTTTTGGTTATTAACCATAATTCTTTCTTACTTAATGTAATATTCTATTTTATTATTGATTTCTTTTTAATAAGAAATAATTTACCGAAGATTTGAAGAAAAGAAGCAAGAATAAAATGAAAAAAAAAGCATGATCCACATCAAAAATAAGTCAATCAGTTTGTTTTGGTATTCATCAGATCAAATTGAAACCCCAAATATTAAAAAAATTTCGTAAGTGTTTCTCCGCTTTGAAAGATCATCATAAATAATCAGATAGTAATGCCATATTGAATATGAAACACTATAAAACATATTTAAGAAAACTTTAATTTTGAATAAAAACAATCAAACTTGGCAACAATTATATTTAACTCCATTGGGCGAATTAATTTGTTGTGCGCCGCCATGTTTCACGTTTCATGTTTCATGTTGTATGTGGTTTGTTGTTTGTTTTGTTTCATGTTAAATCATTAAACTTTTTTAAAGTATATATAAGCTTTAAGCTTAGATTCAATAGTTAAAAATAAAAGGCTTGGGTGTTTATAAACATTACAAAAATTACTTACAGGGGATGATCAACAAATTAATATGAAAAAAAAAATTAAAATTATGATTTATAATTTGTAATTATTGGATCAATCTTGATCTTACGATTGATATGTTGATAAAACAATAACACGAATATATGAATTGAACGATTATTAATGTAGCTTAATTTATTCTAATATTTTTTAAGTTACATGTTCTTTTGAATGTTTTCCATATTGATCATATGTCTAGCCATCATTCTTGCTCTTAGTTCAGCAAAATTACCTGGCTTACCCATGTTACTGTATTTAATATCTTCAGATCTAATAATAGAACCAACACTCATAAACATACCGAAGAATGCACCTGAACCGAGAATGTATTGACCAAGTGTGTTAACGACACCATTTGGTGCACCTTGCTTTAAAATTGCATAACCACCAAAAACTAAACCGGAGACCGCACCCACAGTACTCTGCAAAATAGGAAGTAAATAACAAATAAACCAAGAGAAAGTAAATGTTAGTATTTGGTTCTCAAACTAGTGTTAAATGTTGAATAGCAAAACAAAAGAAAAAATTAAGAACAAAAAAGTAAAATACTTACACCCATGAGAAATCCCATCTTTAACTTATCAAAAACAGATGGTTGTTGATATTGAACTTGTACTTGTTGAACAGGAGGCATACTGTCTATGTGAATCGTTGTAATGTAGGTTGTTTTTTATATTCTGCTATAAACCATATTGACGGGGAAAATTGGTAAATTAAGGTCATTTTTCAATCTTCAACACTTTTTTTTTTCGCAGTTGTTTTCTTCTAGGGCTACTTTCTCGGGCTATTACAGCATGTACTACTTACTGGTTTAGTTTACCTGATTCTATTTGTTATTTATATATATACATATAATGTCTATTTATTCTACACATTCCACCCAGACCAATTCACCGGTTGCCCTTGAACTGGATGAATTGGCTGTTGCTGCTGCTGCTGCTGCTGCTGCTGTTGTTGTTGTTGTTGTTGTTGTTGTTGTTGTTGTGATGGCCATCCACCACCAGGCTGCGGACCCAAGAATCTGTTTTGGCTTTGATACTGTGTAATGTTAGGTTGTTGCTGTCCATATATTCCTGATGGTGAAGCAGAACCATTCACATTGTAATTATGCACCCCTTGTAAATTCATACTACTGTTGTTTCCCATATTTGACAGTTGTGGCATTTGTGTCAATTGATTCAGTTGATTCAATTGATTAATCTGATGCACATTATTTAATCCGTTTAGGCCATTTAAATTATTCGTTCCCATATTCATATTGCCCATATTTTTCATATTAAATTGATTATATGATTGATTGTAAGCATTTGGCCGAGATTGGCCTACTTCATCTGATATTGACAAAAATTGTTTCTTTTGTTTGGCATTTAATAGTGGTTTCGGTGGAAGCGCAGGATTAGAATTACCGGGTGTAGGAGGTGGAAGAGTGGACATCGTAGTTGTAGAGGCAGCAGAAAGTTTTCTTGATCTTGGTGGTGGTGGAACAGGTGGAGGGGAAGCAGAACTCGAAGCTCTAGACCGTGATGGCGGAGGAACAGGGGGTTGTAAAATGTTGTTGTTAGAGTTGTAATAGTTGTTAATTAATTTTGGTCCTTTTGGAACAAATCCGAAATAATCTTGTGATTCATCTTGGGTTACTTGAGTCACCGCAGTGTACTCCAAAACTGGTAGTGTTTGAGTAAATTGTTGAAACGATTGTGTTTTTTGTACTGGCATTGGTGGTTCAAGTGCAAATAAGTTTTGCATAGACTTGGTATTATTCGTTGGATCCACTATAGATGAAGCTACGGTATTATTGGCTGCTAAAGATAAAATATTTGAAGATGGGGTATTGAATGTATTACTTTGGTTGTCATAATTGAACGTTTGCTCAAATTGGTGCATGAATTGTTCTTTCATTGATTTTGATGCACTTCCAGTTAAATCTGGTTTTAACGCTTCCAAATTATCACCTGTATTTTGTAGTGCTTTTTGAGTAATATTTTTAAAAGTATCAATATTAACATCCTTTAACTCTTCTTCTTCATTCTCTGTTGGTGCTGAAGCAGCTGGAAGTAAATTTGGTTGTGGGTTTGATTGTGGCACATTATTAGAAGATGGCTGATCAACTCCTCTTAGTTTATCTAATAATTGGTTCATCGGCAAAGAGAAATCTAATACATGTTGCTGTGATGGGTTATTAATACTAGCAGCTAACTGTTGAACCTGATCTTCAGTAACCGGTGAAGGTGAAAATGTTAACACTTCGGAAAACTTAACTTTTTTATTAGAATTTGATTTAATTGGTTCAGCTGATGGTCTTTCTCCAGTTAATAAAAATTCTGTGAAAGAGTCAATGTCTAATTTCTTTTTAGTATCATGCGAACCAGCTCTATTTGACTTTTCATTTGTATCAGCTGGACTAGTTTTCCTTTTCCGACACAAAATCGGTATTGGACTTGGAATTGGAGCAGGGACTCTTATTAATGATCGTGTCAAAGGTTTTCCATGGAGTGCATGTGCTAATAATCTCATCAATGCAAAAAATTGACCAATATTTAAAGAATTAGCCCATTTGAAAAAAGATGATCTCATCCTTTCTTTTATAGCTTCTGGAATTTTAAAATTTTGAAGAAATAAAAATACGTCATCAATTGTAACGATTTTAGATGTGTTTTTTCTTTCTTGAATATTCTCATACCATCTTAAATAAGTTTTTAACTCTCTTGGCGACATATCATTAATAGTTAAAGAAAGTGGGATAGAATTTTCGTTATCTGCTATAAGTGTATCTGTACTACTTGAATGAGTTGGATTCTCAATTATACTATTCAAACCTGAATCTTCAGTACCAGTCTTACTTGATTTAATTGTATTAAGTGTATCTACGCTATGTGATCTAGTAACATTTATCTTCAGTGAACCCAGGGCTGTAGCCAATTGTGTTTCCGATTGTGCCAAGGCTCGTAGTTTATTGAAATCTGTTGAAGGTGTTGTTGTTGCAGCTTTAGGAGCTGGAACTATTTGTTCTTGGGATTTATATATTCCAATAGTGGGTAATAATGCAGAGCTATTTGCTTTATGATGCGCTTTCATCAGTTGATCATTGAAATAATCATCAAAATGATCATTGGTCGTTCCATTTGTGTCATTTAACGAGGCGTTCATCCCCGGAATCGTATTCCAACTAAAATTGTTTGACATTTTAAAATAGTGCACTATTTATGTTTATTTGATTTTCTTTATAGCTGATATCGTAGTTAAATGACTGTAATAAATAGTAATCAGTAATGAATTGAATATATGATTATTTTTCTTTGATATAATTTAATATCTCAATTGAGTCTGCCTGAGTAATTGCTGATTTATTAAAATAATTCTTCCCCGCGTATTTTGGTTATATTTTTGACAAATCTTTCCGTAAGAAATAGGTGTTGAAAAGTATAAAGTTTTGTGATTGATGTAAAAATTAATATAGCCAATATCAAAAACAACAACCTACTGCATATCTGACTCTAGTCGAAACGTAGGGCATGATGGAAAGTCTAATTGGGCGAGGTATCGCGACACCTTAGTTGTGATATTTATGACATGAATTTACGATTATTTTTATATTACAAATATTATATTCTATTCAAGAGACAGAATGGAACCCGCTTTACAGTCCACGTTGGATTTCCAATAATTCAGTTTCACTTAAATGAGAGTGATGGTGGAGATGTAAAGGTTTTTTAATTGGTGTAGATTTTTCTTTATCAATTGTGTTTTTTGAAACAACTTTAGTTGTTTTAGATCTGGTTTTTGGGGTGTCAATGTTAGCTTTTGCCCTCTTTGCTCTTTTTTGCTTAGCAGTGGATTCAATGATATTATCAGCAAGAAAGTCTAAATATAATTCATCGGAATTGACCAAACAATCTTTATTTATTTTTTTAACTTTGGATTTATCGTTATATGTTTTCTCGTTGGTTTTGAGTCCACCATTATTAACAATACCATCCCAGTTTTTATCAAATAAAATTCCACTGTCCAGAACTTCAAATGTACTATTAGAAGAATCAAATAATCCCTCACATGCAACTTCATCATTGCTGGTATCAGCAGTTTTTAAATTTTTTTCAAAATTCTTAAGCTTGGAATGGTCTGCTGAATTGAAAAACATTTTCTTTTTCTTTTTGAACTCTTCTTCAGTTTTTGAAATTTGAAGTTGAATCCAATTCAATTTCGTAGAGACATCAAACTTTTTGTCTAACTCTTCAACTGGTCTTAAAAGTTTTGTCTTCATATATTCATCGCCATCTATAAAACTGGAATCGTCATTCAAACCATTTAACATTTCCTTTACTTCTTTCAAATCAAGCAACTGATAAATATCAAGTGATTCACCATGTGGGATTGGATTCGGATTAGATGGCGTGATACAATCAAAATCAACTTCTTTTCTTAGAACGAAGTCAATATCAACACAAGAAAAGAAGGCACAACTTTGTGGGACATTTTCAATTCCTAACTGAAAACAAAACATCGTACGTGTCCACAAATTAGCGATTTGTAATAACATTGCACATTTATATCTATCTTCTTTCTTTACCATGTACCTGACTTCATCATGAACAGTAATTGCCAATCTTGCATCGATGCCATAAATCATGCATAGATATTCCATTGAAACTAGCAAAAGATGTAAATAATCAACACCGGATGATTGAATGGCCCAATTAATACGAGATGGCAAAAATGATTTCGAATTTAAGTTGGTTCTATTCAAAGCGGCAGTAATACCGGCACCAAGAACTGGTGTTTTAGGATAATCTTGCTCAGCAATACATTCTAATCTGTTGAAAACAACACTTTCTGAACCTCCATACCAAAGCTTAACTTTTGCATCAGAAAGTGGCATTTTCACAATACTAGTTTTACCCTTAGTTTCAGCATATAGCTGCTTTGCAACTTTGTCAGCCATCTCATCAGTAATTGTCGGATTGAATTTCTTTAGCAATGAGGTAGCAAATTTAACACCAGCACCATAAATTCTTCCATAATTGAAAACTTTAGCTTCGTTACGTGAAATGCCCAAGATTTTAGCAGTTTTTGAATGTAAATCTGTGCCAGCATTCTTTGTACCTTCTAGAGTCATCCAACTGAGGGCATTGCCACCATGTAATCTGAAAACTGAGTCTCCAACTAATGACGCAATCCAAAGTTCTTCACTATCTACATCTGCACCAACAAAACAATAACCTGGTGGGGCTTGAACTAATGATTTAAGCTCTGATCCTAAACGTGTTTTTTTGGCATTTGAAGCAGTGAGCCATGTTTTCTCAACTGCACGACGAGTAATTGTACCCATTGGTATAATTTGTGGAATTATAAATCCTAATTCTTTAATTCCATGTTTTTGATCTAACTTATCTAGCGTTCCATTTGAATTTAAATTAGATTCAAAAACAACAAACTGATTCATTATACGTTCCCTTGAAGAAACCCAATAACTATTAGTAACATTTGTTTCAAAAGCTTCTTTTGCAAGTTTATGAGTTGAAGACAATATCCCATCTTCGTAATATCTTAAAAAGGGTTTTGAAATAAGTGATGTCACTCTTGCATCTGCACCATTTTCATGTGGAATTTTAAATAAAACTTTTCTTTCCTTGGCTAGTTTTTCAAGGTTTTTTCTGACTATAGGATCTCTTTCAGTAAATTTAATTTTTTCTTCCTCTGCTACATCTTCATGATCATTTTCGGCATCAAGCCCATTTGCTTCAGCAGTAAATTCCTCCATTTCTTTTTCGAGGCCAGATTTCGTTTTTAACTTAGTAGATTTAGTCCTCGTCTTCGTCTTCTCTTTTGATTTTGCTTTTAATTGTTTACTAGAGCTCTTTCTGCTCTTAGATTTATCATCAGAAAGAGCCTCGTCCATTAATATTTCCATTGGATCAAATTGAATGTATTTTTTTTCTGTAAATGCAGGAGCATCTGCTTCATCAACAATAAAACACCAACCTTTTGATTCCGTCCAAAATATTGGTTTATTTTCCCATAAAAGTTTCAACAAAAGCAAGGTACATCTACTTTTGATTGTCAAATTGAGTTCATTTTTTACAACAAGTTTTTTATACCATTCTGGATAACCTGGTAATTTTTGATTTTTGTATGGTTTGCCAGATTTTGTTAATTTAACAGGAGTAATTTTCCAATCAAACTGACACAACCAAGGATCAGTTTCCCAGGGTGGAACTTCATCATGTTCATGTACCCGCAGATCAACAACTTCTTGGCAAATTTTATGAACCTTCTCTTCAACTTGACCTTTTGACTCTTGATACATTTTTTCACAACGTTGAATATAATCTTTCCAGTCTGTTGATGTTGGGAGAAAAGATGTGTTAATATGTCTCAAAGCTGAAAAACTGACCGGATGTGGTACCAAACTTTTGAACATTGGATAAACTTTTTGATAGACACGATAAGTGGCAAGCACATCATCAGCACAATATGTCATTAATTCTTGAAACAAATCTCTAATTTCTTGTGGATCGGTAGACGCAAAATGATCTCGCAACTGCTTTTCCATCTTTATACCACAATGAAGTTCGGCAACATCACTTAATTTATTCAAACTACTGCTTTTCATCCAAGGATCATAATGTAATGCATTATTAAGATCGCTGTCATCATCTGCGGATTCTTCATCAAGAACTAAGTTAGACATTGTATATCGTAATTCTTCATTTTCTATCATTTCTCTGAATTCTTCTAAAGTTTTTTCTTGAGATTTTATCTTTTCTTTAATATTCTTCTTATATTTCATCCAAGTACCTCGCTGACGGGAACACATACCACTAACCGCAACATGTAATGACATCGTATCTATATAAAATGCTTTTGATGCATTTAAACTATATTCTTCCAAAACCCTTGCACGATCAAATGAGACATTATGTCCAACAATTATACACTCTCTCTTATCTACTCCAAAGGGTATCAAATGTGTATTTTCATCACTTTCTTGAGTTAAGTAAAGTGAGCACCACGAATACCAAGCTTTTGGCGACATACACGTCGCTAGCACTGGATATGGAGACATTTTATAAAGCACTTCACAATCATAAACTAATTCATCTTCAAGAGGATACGGAACTGGTTTTGGTTCTTCACCTGGTGAATATCGGGTCCATCCTGACTGAAAAATCCATTTATCTGGCTTCGGTAAAGGTTTTAAACCTATATTTAGTAATTTTTGAATTTGGTTACTATACTTTTGATTGCTCTTTAGACCAATGTTGTAAAAGTGTTGATTTATATTATCGCCTTGTAATTTGGGTAGTCTGAAATTTATTTCGGGATTAACTGAACATGGTTTACCAAGTAATTCATTATCTTGAAGGTACTTCAAAGAAGCTTTTGTTAAAGCTGCAGTAGGTTTTGGTAATGATAATTTCGGGAACAATTGTTTATGTAAGCCATCTGACAGATGCTGTATTCCACAAGGATTTTTGTTAATTGCAAGTTTGTTCGAAGCTTTGGCCACAGCATTGAGCCTTTTTGCAGTGCCAAATAGTCGGCGCCATCGTTTTAAATCATTCATCTTTAGAGAATATCGTATCAAAATCATTTATTAAATTATTGAAGAAATAAGCAGTACTTGTTCAAAAAGGTGAATTGATTTATGGTTCCTATAGAATGGTTGAAACTATCTTGATAATACATATCAGCAGAATTTTAAGACTTGTCACATTTCGCAACAAATTTTTCATGTCTATCTTTATATCATATTTCTTAAATAGATTCACACTATTTTTTTTCTTTAATTTATTAAGAATCTAATGAGGATAATTTTACAAATGTATATAATTGGACAAACAGTTACTACATATTCAGAAATCGTAAATACTTTGTCTCACGTAACCCTTCTTATCTAAAGAATTGATATATTCGCCCCATACTTTGTTTTTAGAAAAACATTTAGCATTACCACACAGAACTAAACTGTATTTTGCTCTTGTCAGCGCAACATTCATTCTTCTTTCATCAGTCATAAAACCAATATTACCTTCATCGTTAGATCTAACACAAGACATGACAATAATATTTTTTTCACGACCTTGAAATGCATCAACAGATGCGACAATTAATCCATTGATATCACAAACTGTGATATTTTGTTTCTTAGTCAAATCTTCTTTATCAACTGTCAATTCAATCTTGTATTTTTCAGGATTGACAACTGGATTTTTTTTAAATGCTTGAATCAACAGCTCTCTTTGAGCTGAATAACCGGTCATAACACCGATATCAGATGGTTTAACTTTACGATCTCTTATTAATGTTTCAACAAATTCAACAATGTAACCAACTTCTGCTTTATTAATCCAAGAATATCCAAAAT
Organism: Pichia sp. yHKS168; assembly: GCA_030571145.1. NCBI lineage: Eukaryota > Fungi > Ascomycota > Pichiomycetes > Pichiales > Pichiaceae > Pichia > Pichia sp. yHKS168. The sequence goes on along the minus strand of JAJLXI010000001.1, from coordinate 225,380 downwards.
CTTCACCATTAATAGAAAAAATTCTAGATTCTTTAGCATGAATACCTCTATGATCATAATAAAATACAGGAAATTTAACCTTTTTCATTTTTCTGTCTTGTTCAGTAAGTCCATCTTTCAGTTTATTATCATAAAATTTGATTCCTGGGAATTCAGAAATTGCAGGGTGCATTCTATATTGTGTATCCAATAAAAATGGTTTAGCAAAAATTTTATTATTTAAAACTCTTTCAAATAATGAAGTTTCTAAACTCTTGACCCTAGTGAAAACACTCAATTGTTCTGGATCACCTACAAGAACGATTTTCGAACAACCTCTTACAGCTAACGCGATTAAGGTCAAAGGTTCGGATGATTGTGTAGCTTCATCCATAATAATAACTGAAATACTATTCAACTTTTTAATATGCCTGTTACCAATAGTAGCAGTTGTACTGAAAATAACATCTTTTTGAGGCAAAATTTTCTCCCCAATGCTGTCGCAAAAATCAAGGTAAGTTTCGAATTCTTTGCTATCGATACTTCTTGGATCTTGATCAAATCTTTTTTTAATATCTTTAATTTCAGGTGAAAGTTTGTCAGAAATGATATTATGTAAACAAATTGAACCGAGCTTATGATCTTTAGCATAATCTTTTTCTCTAATATTAGAAGTAACACGAACAATTTTATCTGCATGCGTATCAACCATTTTTTCTGCAATATTATCAACAGCCAAGTTAGAAGATGCAACAACCATAACAGGCTTAATACCTTTATCTAATAATTGCAAAACAGTTTCATAAATTGTAGATGTTTTTCCTGTACCTGGAGGACCTTTTATAATTGTAACATCATTTCCAAGAACAGAATTTAATGCATCCTTTTGTGAATCATTAAGAGTTGAATAGTAGTTTTTCACAAAATCCTGTGGGACCAATGATTTAATCTTTTTCTTACTTAAAATTAAATTTTGAAACATAGGATTTGTAATATTATCCATTGCGTCAAATGTTCTACCTAAAACAATGTTGCCAGGTAAATACGCAAAATTGGAAAGTGACTCTTTTTTGGGGAAAGGTGTAGGATTCCAATCATACAGTAACAAATTACACACTGTAATTTGGTTTTTCTTATCTGGATCGATTCTTGCTTTTCTTGGAATTGAAACTAATTCACCCTTTTTATCAAAATGACACAAATCACATGAACTAACGTATGCAATCCAATATTGAGGAACTTTTTTCCAATTAAGTTTAGCATCTGATTTTCTCATGATGAAAATAGGTTGTCCTCGAACAAATGCATGCTTTTTTAAATGGTGCATTTCTTCAGGAACATATAAATTAAAACTTTCTTGAGTTGAGATAAAAAGAGTACAAAACCTATTACTTTCACATTTTATATATGCCTGTTCGCAAATTTGTTGAGAAAACATTTCTTCAAGAAACAAACAATATGTTAAAAATTGAAAGTAATCTTTTAGGGTTTTAAAGTCTATTTTCATGTCATCTGATAATGTCTTATCTATAATAATTTTCAATTTGTCAAATTTAGCTTCTAAAAGTTTTTGTTCGTCTGATAAATCATCACGGGTAAATTCAGTAAATTCGACATTTCCTAGAATATTGATTCTATTTCCATTTTCATCATATTCTAAATCATCATATTCTTGATCTTCATCATCATAACCTTCAGAAAAATTATAATCATCTAATTGTTCATCAATATTATTAACATCTTCTTCCTCGTCTTCTTCTTCTTTATCAGATTCCTCTAATGCTAATTCTACTGTACTTTTATATTTTTTACCATAAATCCAATTCATATCAACAATATCTAAGTTAATATCATATGGATCTTGTGCATCTATATTTTTCCATAATGAAATCCAATTATTAATATCTTCAGCAAAACAAGCACTATTAATTTTATTTGTATCTTTAAAAGATTTATAAGTCTGACAAAACCATGGGTTAGTATTATCTTTAATAACATTTTCTTGATCAGCCTTTTTAATTTGAGAATCATCAATAGCAGAAAGTAAAAGCATTGGAGTTTTAATTCTATATTTACCAACTTCACTATTTGGTTCACCAGTTAAATAATCTTTTCTTAAATATCTTTTATCAGCAAATAAATCGAATTCATTAAAATATTTAGATATTACCATTGCAGATGTAATATTTGAATTAACCCCCTTTTGTGATAAATATATACCTAATAAAATATCACTTGTTTTATATGCCAAAACATGAAATTGCTTTTCTGAATCAGATGATTTATATTTTTTTTGAATTTTATTTAATAAGGATCCTAAAAGTTTACCATATAATCTAGAATTTAAATTGTCATTAAAAGCTTCGTGAACGACTAAAAAGACACGATTTTTATTATTTATTTTTGATAATAATTCACCAATTTCTGAAAGATGTTTCTTTTCAACGATAAATACAAGAAGTGGTTTAGTTTCTTTTTTATAATTTGAATTTATAGATTTTAACTCTGATGCAGTATATTTTTTAGAATTGATAAAATCATCACTTTCTGATTTTTCATTTGTTGAATTATCGAAAAAATATGCATTAAAAATAGCATTTTTATTTGGTGATTCATCATAGACAACTTTATCGTTTTTATCTAATAATATATCAAATAAAAAATGAGTTTTTATTGAAATTGATTCATTTTTTTGAATTTTAATTGTATCTACGTCTTTAGCATTAATTGATGGTTTTCCATTAATAGCAGATGTGAAAAGTGTATCTTTTATTAGATTTTTCAAAGAATCAAACTGATCTTCTGAACGTTGTTGCAATTGAATTGATTTATCAAGACAATCGATGTAAACACTATGACAAGACATGAACTATAAACGCAATTTTGGCAACAATGTTTCGTAGCATTGATACTATTATTTTTCAAGTATATATCTGATCCAATGATAATATAACCAAAAAAATAAAGAGAGAACTGGCAAATCCAGAAAATGTGCTCAGCTCAGCAGTAAAATTACAAAAATAAAAATAAAAATAAAACGGTTAACAATCTGAGCCTTCAATAAATTAACAGGTGTACTGAAGTTATATCATATAATCTACTTACTACTTACTAGTTACTAGTAATTAAAGAAATCGCAATGGTGGCTGCTTGCTTTAATGTGTGTGCGTGTGTGTGTGATATGATAATAGATATATAATGTTATCGATATATTCTGGGTTTCAAATGGTTTCGTTTTACTATTGTTGATTTATTTTCACTTAACTACACATATCATAAACACACCATGTCATCTACTAGAGCACTTACCGATGACCAAGTATGTATTTATTTTTCCATTATTGGAGTTGTTTATTTCTTCATTTTTTTTATTTATTTATTACAATAATACATTATAATACTAACATCAATCCTTCCTTTATGTTTTTGTTAATTGTTAACTTTTAAACTTTTATACAATAGGTTCAAGGTGAACTAAAAAAAATGGAATCCTTTATAAGGAAAGAAGCTGAAGAAAAGGCAAAGGAAATTCAATTAAAGGCAGATGAAGAATATGAAATTGAAAAAGCTTCAATTGTTCGTTCTGAAATAAATGCAATTGATTCTTCTTATCAAGATAAATTTAAAAAAGCTTCATTAGCTCAACAAATTACAAAATCTACAATTGCTAATAAAACAAGATTAAAAGTTTTAGCTACTAGAGAAGAAGCTTTAGAAACCATCTTTAGTGCAACTTTAGATGATTTAAAAAAATTATCTTCAAATAAAAATAATTATAAAACTTTACTTATAGGTTTAATTGAAGAATGTCTTTATTCATTAATGGAATCTTCTGTTATTATAAAAGTTAGAAAATCTGACGTTTCAATTGCAAAAGATGCTGCTAAAATTGCAATTGAAAATTTTTCAAAAAAATCTGGTTTCTCTGTTGATTTTGTTGTTGATGAATCTGATTTTTTAAACAAAGATCTTGCAGGTGGTGTTGTTGTAGTTAATGGTTCAAATAAAATTTCTGTTGATAACACTTTAGATGAAAGATTAAAACTCGTATCTGAAACAGCTTTACCTGCTATCAAATTGGAAATGTTTGGTCCTTCTAAATCTAGAAAGTTCTTCGATTAGTTTTAATCTATTTAATTAATACAAAAGAATATTTTTTTTTATATATTAAAAGACAAAACACGCTTATATAATTTACTCTCTTTATATCGATTGTGATTAACTTAATCATTTATTTCATAATTCAGCAAGATTATTTATCTATCTATTTACCCTACTATTATATGTGCGTATGCGTAATAAATATATATTATTAATTTTTTGTCAACATTATTCCGCCATTCTCCTTTTTTTTTTAACTTCAAGAAAACTAGTAATTTGATTTCAAACTTTTATATTTCTTCCAATAATATCAAAGAATAGACATTTATTCAGTTGAATAAAATAATTTATTACATTAACAATGTGGCAGTATAAATTATTTTTAAAACGACCCCAAATGTATAATAAAAATATACATATGATTATGAGATTTTATTCATCTTCAATTTTATCATCAACTTCAAAAGTTTTAAAACCTATATCACCAGATGTTTCAACAATTTCATGTACAATTATTGATAATACAGGTACTGTACGTGCTGTATCGAAAAAATTTCCAAGAACTACATTTTTACAACAAAATAAATTATTCCCAAGAGATCTGCGAAAGATTGATTCTTCAAATGTTGATGTTGCTCCAAGTATAGCAGTTAGAAGTAATGGTATACTTATAAATTTATTACATATTAAAGCATTAATTAAAAGAAATGAAGTTCTGGTTTTTGATACTTCATCTCCTAAAGCTGCAAGTAGATTAAGTTTATTTATGTATGATTTAGAAAGTAAATTACAAACTCGTGTGGTTCATGGTGGTATGCTTGGAATTCATAATCATAATTCAAGTTTAATTAATCAAAATTATGAATTTAAAGCATTAGAATGTATTTTAGTTAATGTTATGGCAATTTTAGAAACTGAATTAAGAGACCATTTACAAAAAGTTGATAAAATTTTAAATGAATTAGATTCTCAAATTGATCGTGCAAATTTAAAAGATTTATTAGTTAATTCAAAAGGTTTAACTACTTTTTATCAAAAATCTTTATTAATTAGAAATACTTTAGATGAATTATTAGATAATGATGAAGATTTAGAAAGTATGTATTTAACTGAAAATTATGAAATTAAAAAATTAATTATGGATAAAGAAAATTCTTCAAATTTAAATCAACAAAATCAACAAAATCAACCAAATAATTATCATTATTCTTCTCATCATCATCATCAACAACCTGTAAATAATTCCAATTATGATAAAAATTTTGTAAATAATGAATATAATTTAGATGGGCCATCATCATTTATTCATGATTCTAATTTAAATAAACAATTTGAAATTCCCAATTTGATTCAACAGGGTGGTAAAAATCGTGATACAGGTGAAGTTGAAATGTTATTAGAATCTTATTATAAACAATGTGATGAAATAGTTCAACAAGCTGAAGCAATGATTAATAATATTAAATCAACTGAAGATATTGTTAATATTATTCTTGATGCAAATCGTAATTCACTTATGGTTTTTGAATTAAGAGTTGCAATTTTCACTTTAGGATTTACAGTTGCTACAATATTACCAGCACTTTATGGTATGAACCTTAAAAATTATATTGAAGAATCAAATTTTGCATTTATTACTGTCGTAAGTATTAGTTTAATTATGGGAGGAATTATGAGTGTTATTTATATGAGAAAATTACGTGATGTTCGTCGTATGACAATGGTTTCATCCAAACAACTTGATAAATTTGATGAACAAACTAAAAAGAATTTCTTAGAAAAAATCAGACAACAACGTGAATTATCACCAGGTGAAAAACGTCGTAAAGTGGAAAAGGATATTGTTTGGAAATGGCTTGTAGGTGAACATAAATAATTTAAGAAAACTGTGTATATATTGATATCTTTGTAAACTAATTAATTATCATAATCATAATAATATATTTGAATACATTAACACCGAGAAGAGTATTTGATAGCATATATATATATATATATATATATTGAACTTCTGTTTCCCCACGCGTTTTATTTTATTTTATTTACTTCACGCTTCACGGCAAGAGTCAAATACTGTATATATATTAATTCACTATATTACATCCCCAAAGTCAGAACAGAGAAAAAGAACAATTATATTTTAAAGTATTGGTTTTTTTTTTGTAAAGAATCAGGGCAATTCAATTATCAAACAGGTTTCTCAGCAATAGGTGTTAATAAAGGAAACAACAGTAGGTGGAACTGCAATGAGTTTTGTTGAAGAACCGAAACCCGACGTCACTGGAAAGCAATCTGCTCATACTGATACCCCTGATATGGATACATATACAGATGATAATGGAAACAAAAATGATTTGATTGTCTCTCCAAAAAGAATAAATACTTCAACTTCTCAAGTTACTCAAATAAAAACATTATATCCCGTAGATGCTAAATTGTTACAATATTATTATATAAATGAAAAAATAAAAGGATATGCACAAGTTATTAGAAAAATCAATGAATCATTGAAGAAACAAGAATCACCAATTGTTGATCCACAAGCAATCATTTTAATATCTGGTGCAATATTTAATATAAATGATAATTTTTATCGTCGTTCCGAATTATTACAGAATTGTCAAAAATTTAATCCCTCTCAAAAAATTGATGTACCCCTTTTATTAATACCAATTTCATTTGATTCATTGGAAAATATTAGCAGAAATTCTCCTGTTGGTCCTTATGGTATAACTTCAGATAAATTAGTTCCACTGCCAAATAAGAAAAAAGTTTTAGAATGTATGATATTATTAGAAATGTTATTACATAGCGTGAATGAAGTGATTAATCAAAAATTTGATATTGCAATAAAGCAGTTTAATACCCAACATAAATTGAATGAATCCAGAAACTCATTAATTGAAAAATTGCAAACGTTTGAATTTACTGAATTTACAATAATAGAACAATTTATTTTTCAAGATATACCAAACATTGATGTTAAAAAGCAGGAAAGTATTTTAAAATATTATTTAACATCCCAATTTGAGTTTTTAGAATTAAAATGTGCTACATTTCAAAATATTATTGATCAACTAAAAAGTGATGTTCATAAATCGATTGTGTCTATTACAAAGCAAAAACAACAGTCATCAACTTTCACCCCATTATATTCAATGTATATATTTTTACTTCGAATAGCTGATCTTTATATTGAAATCAGGAAAAGTGGTAAAACTGTTTATTTTCAAAATATAAATTATTTTCAACCGTATGCAAAACAAAATAAAAATTTAGCTGAAGTTCTTAAAAGAAATAGTGTATTGTTTACACAAGCGAAACAGAATAGCATGATTTTAACGTTACTATCAAAATATGCAAGACGTACTGAAATTAAGAATTTGAGTTTAGATTTTAACATCTTTGTTTCTGAATTTAGGAAAGTTTCGTTAAATATGCTTACATTATTAGATAAAATGATTAATTCATTGAAAGATTTACATAATGAATGGATAATGATTTTATCTGAAGGCAAAGATAACGATTTTAACAAAGAATACTTAAGAGAAAAATTAAGAAGACGTGTTGCAACTGATCGTCTGAAAAGGGTTACTTTGATATTAGAGGATCAGAAAAAGATGAAAGCTCAGTTAGAAAATCAGCTTGCGGGTAGTATTACACCAAAAGATTTACAACATCAAAAGCATGTTCAGAAAATAGATTTTACTGGAAATAATGGGACGATTGATGAAAATAAAGAAGTGCAAGCATCATCATCGTCATCGATTATTAGGACACAAAGAAATTTGTCACAAAATTTAATTAAAACACGACGTGCATCAATTCATGGGTTACCTGTTTCACCATCACAATCATCTTCTAGGTTATCTTCATTAACATCTTCATCCAATTCACCATTTTATAAACCCAACTCAGCTGGTTCTAACGAGAGTCTTTCCGTTTCATCTTCTGGATCAAGATCGAATTCGTTAACCAGGACGGACCTTGCGACAAGGATTATACGTAAGACGAGTGTTGAAGATATACAAGCTAATTCAACAAAAAATCAAAATGATATTGGAACTAATTCACAATCTAATACTTTTATTGAACCACCTAAAATTGGACAGTTAACTTATACATCATTACAAAGAAAATCATCAAATGGTTCATTAAATTCTACGGTATCACCATTACCTAGATCACCGTCATTATCGAGACAGGCATCAACGGTCGATTCACCCTCATCCAGTTCATCAAGATCTAATTCCGTAACCTCTTCACCGATTGCTAGAAAAACACAAACTTTACAACGAAGATCAAGCGTTAATTTATCACATTCCTCATCATATACCCAGTTACGAGCACAAATTCAAAATAGATCAGCATCAGGATCTCCGTCAAATGCATCATCAGGCGCTAGTTCTGCAACTCTTAAAAGAAGACAATCAATTATTGGATTGCAATCAATCAACGCCGATAAGGAAAAGGAAAAGGAAGAATATGCAAAGGCAGCAGCATTAGCAAGTAAGAAAAGTTTGCCAACCTCTGGATTAACTGCACAACAAAGAATGCAACAACATATTTTAAAATCTACGCAAAATGGTAGTGTTTATAGCAAACCACTTGAAAGGAGAGAGATGACTACAAAAAGTATGATTGCACAGAAGAAACAAGAAGAATCTCGTCAAGACATATATTTAGCGTTCGACAATACAATTGATGAGATAATTGGAGTAGATACACCAAAAGTTGAGATTACCCCAGCTTCACCGTTGGCTAAAAAGAAACTGGTCTTTGATACATTAGATGAATGCATTGAAGAGAAAAAATTACACAATCATGATGTTGATGTTGATGAGAAGAATGACAAAATCACAGATTTTCCAAGTCCATTAAATTCATTGCGAAATACATCATTAGAAGCTCAAAACGCATTACAACTACAACGTATGAATCGTAGTCGATCAAATTCTAATCAAACAATTGGTAACGGTAATGGTAATGGTAACGGTATAGTTAGCAATGAGGCAACACCAAGGAGTGTAAAGGTCAGAAATAGTGTATCACCTACAAAGAGGTTGACTGAATCGCCAACTTTAAGCCCAAGTCCTGGTCCAATTCCAATTCCAGTTACTGTTTCGAGTCAATCATCCTCGCCTACAAAAATTCGAAGTCGGAGTAATTCTGCTACACAGAAATTTAATACTAATGGATCTGGAAATGAATTAAGTCGTCAAAGCACTATATCTAGATCACGTACAAGGTCGAGATCTAGTTCAGTTATTGTAGGTAATACTATTGTTGTTGCACCAGGTGATTTGAGTACGTGTGAAGAAGGTATCAAAAAAGTTAGATTTACAGGTGTTGCTGAATACAATGAAGATGAAGATGCTCTCACTCCACTACGTGCACAAAAGCAAATACGTCAAAAATGGGCTGCTTATAAACCATTGTTCCGTAAATTAAATTCACAAGAAGGGCTTGTTTTTAAGCAAAACTTTGGGGAAGATACAGATGAACTTTTACAGGCGCCACATTCGCTAATACATATACAGTTTAACCAGAACGACTCACAATTCCCAGGGCAATCGCGGTCGCAGTCGCAGTCGCAGCCAAAGCTCACACTAAGGAAACCAGCAATACCCACATCATCCACATCTAATGAATCACCAAATCATGCTCTTAATGCAACAAGAAGATTGTCGCGTTTTTTTAAAAGGAAATAAAGGAACAATTCCCGTTTTGGGAAATTAGAGAAAAAAAAAATTTGCACTTTATATATGCACCTGTTGAATATTTTCAATGTGTATTATATGTATTTAAATGTAGTTAAACGTTTTAATATTCTTATATAACTTAAAATAATTTAAAGTATTCAACCACCAGTTAATTAATTATGTCTGTTGAAGTTGTCAGTTCTAAAAGGAGGTTTTCTGATTCCAATGATTCAGAAATTACTTTGAAGAAACAAAAAGCTGGAATATCTACTGATGAATCAAAAGTTAGCATTATAGACGAAAAGACTGGATTATCAAAATGTTTCCATCGTGTCAGAGCCAAAATGTATTTATCTCTTGCACCATGTCATTTAGCGCATCCTCTTAATGGATTACGTCAACAACATTTAGATCCACTTATAATGACATTCAATCGTACAGTTGATGGTATTATTATTTCATATGATAATATAAAATTTGCAAAAGATCAAATTAAAAAAAATGAAGATAATGAAGGATATGAAGATGTTGAATTTGACTATGTTGCTAAAGTTGCAGATGAGAATCCATTTTCATTTTTATGGGTTTATGTTGATTTTGTTGTTTGGAAACCACATATTGGTGATTTATTAGAAGGTTATAGTATTATGCAATCACAAAGTCATATTGGTTTATTAATTCATGATGTTTTTAATGCAAGTATTAAAAAATTTTATATTCCAGAAAATTGGTATTTTGTTCCAAATCAAGCTGATGAATCAAACGAAAATGGTGATTCAAATGAATCAAATCAAAGTAATTTTAAAAAATTAGGTCATTGGTGTGATGAAAATGGTATTGCAATTGGTGGTAAAATTAAATTTACTGTACGTGCAATTCATGTTAATGGTAAAGGTTTAGCAATCGAAGGTACTTTACTAACGCCAGGTATGGAAAAAGACTCTCAACCAGTTGCAATGGTCGAACAAATTAAAGAAAATATTAAGAATCATGTTAAATTTGGTTTTGAAGATGATACAGAAGCAGTTGATGTTTTAAATATAGATAAAGAAGATAATATTAATAATAGTAATAAAAAGAATGAAACGTTTGACATTATTGTGGATGAAGAAAAAACCGAAGCAGAAATGAAAGAATCACTTCCAATAATTGCACCAGTACAAGAAGAAGCTCCTGTTTATAGAGATGATTCTTCATCTGATAGTTTAGAAAGTGATTCAGATAGTGATAGTGATAAAGCAAAGACTGCTGGAAGTGGTAGTGATGATTCCGATGACAGCAGTAATAGCAGTTCTGATGGTGAAGACAGTTCTGACTGATTGATTAGTTCATTGTGGTGTGTAACATATATATATAATCGAATATCTTTAAAATAAGTAAATAAAATAAGATTAATTATAAAGAGATGGTGAAGCGTGTTTATCGGAAATCATACCATTAATCCCTTTATAACAGTATTAGTCCTTTATAATGCTAAATCATTAAAACCATAAAGTAATTTTTGGAAGAAACACATGAATTAAGAGTATTTGGTATTCATACCATTTAGAAACTGATATCATAAGTTCCTCTAAATTTTATTTAAATGTTACTTAACTACTTTTATATAGGTATTTCCGAGTACGTAAAATAAACTAGAGAGGATTCTTTTATTTGAGAATCAGTCGTGCTAAATATTGATTTCCACGTTTTACTCTTTCCTCCTATCTTTTTTAGAATGTGTTGATGTAAATTCGCTATTTTGGGTGTTCTTTATTCAAAAACATGGTGTTTTTAAACATATACAATTACAGTTAATTAAATATATTCAAAAGATAAGCAAGACTATGAACAAAGAAGATGGAATAGAGTTGAAGACCACCCGTCTTTTAACAGAACATTTTGGGTATCAACCCATTGCTGTGATAGATGATATAATTAATGCTATGAACGAAATCATGTACAGATGCACCGAACAATTAGAACAAATTTTGATCAATCAGAAAATAGCAATAGATCAAGAACGAAAAAAAGATATTGCAGAGAAAAAAGAAAGAGAAAAGAATGATGATATTATTGTTGACATGAATCCATCAACAATAATAGATGATGAAAATAATAAGGAAAAATATACTATCCAAGATATTCAGGTCGGTACAGCAACTTTAGAATCATACTTAGAACATAATATCAATAAGAATTTTGATAAATTCGAAGTTTATGCTTTAAGGAATGTATTTACATTACCTGAAGATCTTGTTGATGGAGGATTTATAAGACTAAAACATCATGAAGGATTATTTATTAATAGTAATATAAACCAGACTGACCGTGAATTAACTGAAAAGATTATAAACACCATACATAAAATTAAATACCAAGCAGAATTAAATAAATCATTATGTGATGCAGTCACAAAATTTCATAAATTATCTAGAATATCTAAAATAATTAAATCAAAATTACAGCCATTGCTTGTCACTAAAGACACAGACATTGATCAAAACAAGTTAATTGCGCAAATAACTCCCATTAATGATACCCTGTTATATTTAATAACTCAAATACGAAGTATGTATAATAAAATCAATGAGTTAAAAATTTTAATTGATGATGATACATTACGAGATAAATTTTTACATAGATCGAAGGAGGAAGAAGAATTAAATACAAGGATCGACAAAATAATTGATAAGATTATTCAAAAGCCAACAACGGAATCTGTGTTAGGTGATCTCAGTGGAATTAAAGGTCAAGAATTAATAGACTTTTTCACCAAAAAAAATGAAGCATAGTTAATAATTTTGTATATTAGTGTAAATTTAAGAAAATGTAAGATGTAAAATGTAAAGTAAATATTTTAATAGATTCACATGTATATAGACAATATATGTACAAAGATGTTCTTATATATATAATAAAATAAGCATTCAAATTAAGCTAATGACTTCTTAGCAAAATGGATAGCGGTTGGAATAGCCCATAAACCGAATGCAAGAAGAGCAGCTAATTTTAAGGTCATATTGGTTTGTTCTTCTTGGGCCTTTTTCATTTGCTCTTGATAAAGCATAGCATTTTTGATATCTTCTTCACTGTAGCCGTTCATTTTGTGGATTTTGCTGTTGAAATCTGAGGTTTAGATGAGGAATCATAAGAAAGTATTCTTTGGTATAGTAATAATTAATAATGAAAAGAAATGGACGAAGAGAAACATTAGAAACGAGAAATTCAGTGAGGGCGAGAGTTTAAAATTTTGAATTTGTGATGTTTAGTATTTGATTAGTGGTTAACTCATGTGAATAAATTATGGGTTTAAATCCTCTTATTAACATTGTTTAAGACAAGAGGAATAATATAACAACGATGGCAGACATAAATGAAGATACTGCTGTGCTTTCAAAAGACGTAAACGTAGAGAGCCCAACAGAAGAGCCTCAGGAATTAAAAAAATTAACAGAATCACAAGAACCACAAGAATCACAGGAAATTCAAGAATCAAAAGAATTACAAGAACCACAAGAAACGAAATCAACGACAGGATCACCTGAATCTAAGGAAATAATAAACGAATCTGATGAAGTACAGCCAGAACTAAATGAAGAAGAAGGATCAAAAGGTTCAGAAGTTTCAAAAGTAAATGACGATGAGGACCAAATACAACCAGTTGCTGATCTTGAAGACGATATTTCGAAATTATCCAAATTTAAAAAATCTACAAGTGAAAAATCACCATCTGCATCGCCTTCAAAAGCTGAACAAGGTGAAATAGAGGAGTCTGAAAGTTATAATAATGATGAAGCAGACCATACTGAAGAAATTGAAGATGAACAAACACGTAAGAGAAGAGAATTTGAAGAAAAATTTAATGCATTAATTAAAAAGCCAAGTAAAAAAAGAAAAAATAATGACGTTGATTTAGAAGCAATGCAAGATGAGGCAATATCACACTTAAAAAATATGATGAAAGATGCTGCATATATGGATATCGATTGTGTCAATAATAAAAAACCTGCAACTAATAAATTAAAATTATTACCACAAGTTAAAGATACATTATTAAGATCTAATTTATATGATTCAATTTTAGATAATAATATGCTTGAAGCTGTTAGAATTTGGTTAGAACCATTACCGGATGCATCATTACCATCATTTGAAATTCAGAAAACATTATTAAATGAATTAGGTAAATTACCTATTAAAACAATTCATTTAAGAGAATCTGGATTAGGTAAAGTGATGATTTTTTATCAAAAATCCAAGAAAGTTGATCCAGCATTGAAAAGAGTAGCAGAAAAATTAATTGGAGATTGGACAAGACCAGTTATGGGTAGATCTGATAATTATAGAGCAAGGGAAATCCCTACAGCTAATTTTGATGTTGAAAAATTCCGTAAGAAGACAAAATTACAAACTAGCGTTGATGAAGAAACTAAAAACAAAATTGTTAGAAAATCATTATATCAAGAAAGTGCTGATAGAAGGAAAAGGGCTGCTGCACCTGAAGCTAGAACATCAGTTTATACAATTGCACCACAATCTAATTTAGCATCATTACAATTACAAAATTCTAGTGTTTTATCAATGGGAATTGGATCTTCATTGAATAGGGATGAAAGATTCAAGGCAATTAATAAGAAACTGACTAAGTTATCACAAAAGAAAAAGAACGTTAAAAAGGATGGTGTTTCGATTGAAGGTAGAGGTTTAAATATATGATAAGATTTACTCTTTTTTTTTGTAAAACAAAAAAAGTATTATTAATGTTAATAACAGTAGTAGTAAACTTAAAATTAATATGAAATTAATTAATTAATTTAATAATTTTAATGTATTTTAATTATAACTTAATAGAAAAATTGTATTAAACAGATGAAAATTTTTGATTATAACATAATAATTATTTATAATTTATTTATTATTATTTTTTAAGAATTAATATAAATAAACACAATTATGATCTTGGCTTTTCCTTCTTTTCCTTCCATAAAGCTAATAAGGAGACACCAGAGACTTTGACAACCTTGAATCTAACACCTGGAATATCACCCTTAGCCTTACCTCTTCTACCGAAACCAGCTAATAAAACTTCATCGTTTTCATCGACATAGTTTAAACAACCATCGTTTGGAACGAAAGCGGTAACTCTCTTACCATTTTTAATTAATTGAACTCTGACACATTTTCTAATAGCAGAATTTGGTTGCTTTGATTCAATACCAATTTTTTCTAAAACGATACCTTTAGCGTGAGAAGAACCACCAAATGGAGAGTACTTGAAAGCAGTACCTAACAGTCTTGCCTTATAAGATTGGTCAGCCCACTTGTTATCTCTTCTGTGAACTCTCAACTTTCTTGCAGAGTTTAATCCTCTTGGCTTACCTTTACCCATGTTGAATTTGGTTGTTAAAAGAAATCAAAAAACAAATGGTTTAAAGAGTAAATTAATAGAATTCAAAGAGAAATTATTTAGTGTGAAAAATGTGTATAGATTCAATCAGTAGTATGAGAGAACAGAAACGGAGAACAGAGAGACCATACACAGAGACAGGAGAGACGGACAGAGAGAGTACGTAGATTGAGAATAGAGAAGGAGCGAATTCAGGGCTTAACCGAAAATGGAAGTTTATAAGACTGTGTTTTTTGTGTGTGGTGTGCGGGTTCCGTATAGAATTTTTAAAATCTATGAATGTGTATATATATTTTTATGGTATTTGAAATTTTATGGAACAAAAATATGACTTAGTAACCTCATTTGCGTGCACGTGATAATGTTCTAGGGTTTGATATCAAATATCTTAATAGTTTATGAAAGATGAATATAAAATCAAAATCCTATATCTAACCAATAATTGTAATGATTATAGAATATATCAGTCTTGACAATGATTCCGGACTCTCATATAGACTCTCTTGTTGCTCACTATTTGCGTTCTAAAGGATATATATCTACTCTTAATGCTTTTGAACAGGAAACAAATAAAAAATTCTCAACTCCGTCAAATGATGAATCTCTTGAATCAATTATCAATGATAGGATTAATTTCCAAAAATCATCATCACATGCAACTGCTTCTGGCATTGAAAATGAAGATAATAATGTTAATACTATAGATATTTTCCATCAATCGGAAATAATCAAATCTAAGAATATACAACTACCTAATTGGTCTTTGAAATATCCAGATTCTTGTGAATTTATTAATTTATCTTCTTTAAATTCTCTAATTATCAATTCAAATTATTTTCAAGCAATCGTCGAAAATAAGTTATATAACTTAGCGCTGTTTGTTACAAATACAAAATATGTCTTTATTTATGATATAGATTTGAATGAAATTTTGTTATCTTCTTTTGATTTATTAAATGGTCAACCTATTAAAATAATAACTGGTATAAATGGTACAAATCATTTAATAATTTGTGATATGAATGGTAATCTATCTTCAATGTATCTATCAATTGATAAAGATACTGATGATTGGGTATTACTTGATTCAAGTTGTTTAACTTCAGAAAAATTAAAGTTACATAGAAGATTAATTACTGATTTCAAATTTTTAAAAATTTCTTCTGATAACAATGACAGTAGTTTATTATTAGGATATTTTGCATCAATTGGTTGGGACTCAAGGATTACAATTGGTAGTATATATAAAAATAAAGATAATCAAAATCATTTGGATATTCAATTAATTGGTGATTATAAATTATTTACTAATCCTACATCTTTATTGATAACGCTGGATAAAGATACGAATTTACCGGTTTTTTTAGTTGGTAGATTAGAGAGTTCTTTATTAGCAATTTTTACAATAACCTCCCATATTAAAGAAACTTGTAAATTGGTTGAAATTGCCAAATTATCATTAAATGATTCTGAATTTTCAAGTCATTCATTCCAACCCATGGCCATTGCTGAAATATCATCCTCAAATAATGATACAATTCTAACTATAGCAACTGATCATGTCCCTTATATGAGACTAATTACTGTTGTACTGCCATCTATAAAAGAAATATTAATGAATGAACTGATGAAATCAAATAATACTGTTTTCGCTCAATTATCGAAAATAGCAAATGATAACCCAGAAAACAGTGAATCTTTTCATTCAAATACTCCAATTTTAAGGTCTTATATTCTTTCTAATTTTAATTCTTTATCACCACAAGATAATTATTCAAATGCAATTATACTAAGTCGTCCAAACTGTTCTGGTTTGTGGATTCCAGGTGATGATGGTAAACTTAGAGGTTTTGATTTGAGAACAGGTAATGTTATAGAAACACTAAATTCAAATGATGGTCGTGCAAAATCTGCTTTTATAGGTAATTGCGGTAATAATTCTGAAGTGGTTGTGGTTTGTGGTGCTGTTGATAGAAAAATATCAATATGGAGATGCTCCTCCTAATCTATAAAAACTTTATAATAAAATTATTTAAAATACAACTTCTTCAGGTTTAACATGAAATTTACGTCCATTTTTTCTTACAGTCTCATTATTGACATCTCTTTTCAAACTAAGTCTCATATCAAATGCATCAATATCATCGTTTTGCTTTGTAGAATTATTCGAGTTATTATTTGTTTCATAATATCCAATAACTCTTCGATATACACTATATCCTAATTTTTCATATAATGTAATTGCAGTTTTATTTGAACATTTAACAAATAAATCAATAAACCATGCATGAATTGGTCTAGTTGGCTCAACAACAATTTTTAATTGATCACAAAGATACGATCCTAATCCAACACGTCTATAATTGGGATCTACTGTAACTGCAGATATATGAGCATGCCATTCTTTCGCCTTACCTTCTGTTTTGGCAAGCATGTATCCAGTAGGTTCTTGATTAACATCAACCGATTTATATGATAATGTTGGCCATGTGAACAAATATTGATGATAGAAATATAGATAAAAATTTTCAGTAAGGGGGTCAAGATTAATTGGTGTTAAATTGAAAAGATCAGTAGCTTGAAATGGCTTAATTGATGACATTGTTTAGGTTTGTTAATAGATAACAAAAGAGGAAAAACAATGTCTGATGCTGAGTTTCCAATACTTAATTGTAGTAAATTTCATCATTTAGAAGAAGTCGCACAAATGTTCATCTATGTACAGATGTACAGATCAGATCTACAGTACATGCATCACAATTTTAACAACAGTTACAATCTATTAGAAAACTACATAAAAATATTAAATGACAGTTAAATATTAACTGTTGATAATAACGAACTGATCAGCAAGTTTAATTCATCTGTAATTTGTTCTGCAGACATACGACGTTTCAAAGTGCCCATACACCCCTTAACATCGTATTTATACCTATATCTGCGTTCATAATCTACATTTTCAATACATTTTTGAATGATTCGAATGCATGACAAAACAACAGTAGGTGCATGCGCAATATATGGATCCATTAATACTGTCAACAACGTATAAACAATTGGCTTGGATAATACTCCTGCATATATATCACAATGTTCCAAAAAAGCTTTCAAAATTTCTAATAATTCAAGGGAAATATTAACATAATCTTTACATTTAACGATTGATGGTAATATTGTGTCGTTTAGTAATGCACTCATTGTACTATAAAATGTCAACTTATCAGGAATGCAAAGTTCAAATAATTTGAAAGTCGTATCATAAGATATTGGAAGAATCAATAAAGTTTTTTGTTCCGGGGTTAAAGATGGCAATGCTAACATTAGTGGCTGAATGGCGGTTTTAAATAATGGCAATGTCTGTGATTGTAAAAGGATATTTGATTCCTTAGATTTTGAGGCTTCAAATAACGAATTACAAGTCATGTTCAAGGAAATGCACGCTTCACGTTTCACCATAAAATCTGTATCATCTAAAAAAGAAAGTAACACAGGCAAAATTATATTCCAGTTTTTTTTAATGTCAGAATGATTGATAAGTACATTTAAATATCCAAGTGACGTTAAAAATTTAGATTTAAATATTTCCATTTTATCTAGAGTTTGGGTATAACTGGCACCTAATAGTTTTTCACGTATTTTAATTCGACTTGTAATTCTCTTTCCCGACAAATTGACATTATTATTTAAACCTAGTTTCTTCAGCTCTAGAAGCGTAACATGTAATTGTTCGAGTATAACTTCTTGCAATTGAATCTCATCTTTTTTAACTAATAAATCAAAAAACTTAAACACCTCGTTTCGACTCCTGTCAGTCACCCAAGGCACTATTGAACAATCACTAAAATAAAACATTCCAAGAAATTTAATGATCTTCTGTAGTTCTGTTTCTTCATTAACTGAGTGTGTGGTTATTTTATCAATTATAGATTCACACTCCCTTGAAAGTAGTGTTTGTTGCCTCCAGACATCTTGTTCTGCATCAGTTTCCCAGAATACCCAATTCCTTTCTAATTTCAAACTTAGTGAATCTATCTCATCCATTTATATTAGTTAGTTTACTGTTTTATTGTGAAGAATTTCCACTAAGGAAAAGTTACAGTAGATGTATAAAGCGCAGTTATACATTTTATTATTAATAATATGAAAATTGAAAAAATATTTAATTTTTGCATTTTCTCATTTTTTTTTTTACTTTTTTTTGTTCAACCATTTTTGATTTTGTTTACCGACTTGATTGTTGTTTCTTTTTCGAATTTGTCCATCAAGCACAGATAAGCCATCCACAGCTCTTTATTTAATTGTTGAAATGAGGAGAACATACTCTGAATCTTTGGAAGAAGATACAGGCATGGTTGCCACTTTTAAGAAATTGAAAAAAAGCTTGTTCTCCAGATTTGGTAATACGAGACGTGGGCAACAACATCAACAACTACAACAACAACAACAACAACAAGATACATTTAATGCAGACCTATCATCTTCATTTAAAAGAAGCAGAAATTCATCATTCCAAAATAACTCGCAATCACAAATTACAGCCAAACAATTAGAAGATTATTATAATTCACTAAAAAGAGAGAACGAATTATTAACTGATAATTTGAAGAATTCTACAAATAATAATAAGGAAATAAATTCAACTTCAAATAATTATTGGAAAGATGCAGAATCCACGAATATAGTACAAGATTTTAATGATGAAGAAATAGATAATATTAATGTCAATGATGATAATGATGATAACGGTATCATCTTATTAGAAGAAAAAAATATTGAGAATAATGATTTTAGTATAAATGATATGACATATTCAGGTTTGTTGCCTCTTTTTTCTCAACCTGATCCTTTAGAGCGTGCAAATTTAGTTCAATTGAAAAAAATGATGGAATTAGAAAAGTATAGAAAGTATCGTTTAAATTATTTGCGTGAACACACACGCCATTTGAAACAATCAAATTTAGATAAAACTGGTCAACATGTTAAAAAACCAAAACATCCAAAATATCAGACAAAGTTGGATTTGAAAAATTTACCATCTAATAGAAAAAATAAATCAGGCACTTTTGGTATTAGTTTATTAAATACTCTCGAAGACAATGAACCAGAAAAAGATGACCTAGTTCGTCCAATTAATGACAACCCTGTTAAGAAACTTAAATTTCCAAATGCGAAAGAAAATGCCATAAAATTTGAACTCCCATCTAAACCTAGAACCTTCAATGCTGAAGAACAAAAACCAGTCGGAAAATTAGAAAAACATGAAAATGTGAAAATAGAAACTCCAGCTACAAAAGCACCAATACCAGACACTAAATTGGAATTAAATTCAGAATCTTCTAACCCAGCTGCAGAAAATATAGATGCTTCAATTGATGATAAACCAACAGCTGCATTTAGTTTTGGCTCCTTACCTAAATCTTCAACACATCTATTTACAAATGGGAAAACCGATGAAGTAGGAGAACCAAAACCTACATTTAATTTTGATAATTCTACGAATAAAAAACCAATAATTTTAGAAACACTGCCCGATAAAGATGGGCTAAACGATCCTAAAATGGATTTTATTTCAAAAGCTCAATCACACAATTCCCCAGTAGAATCAAAAACACCATCATTTACGTTTGATTTGAAATCTAAAGAGTCTAAAACAACATCTGATTCTAAGATACCTTCATTATTTGATTCAAAACAACCATCTAACCCATTATTTTCGTTCGAAACACAGAAGGCTTCTAGTAATTCTGAAAAGCCCGAAAGCACTAAAATTTCATTCAAACCATCTGAATCAAATGTTGCAAATGAAAAAAAAGTGAATTTTGAATCTAAGCCTGCGCCCACCTTTTCTTTTGGTAAACCGGCAACCTCTGAAAATTTAACCGTTCCTAAATTATCCTTTGGTTTGGACAAACCTGCTAACCAGTCAACCGAAGCCGAATCCAAACCAATATTTACATTTAAAACATTAACGACTCAAAAGGAACCAGAAGAAAAAAAAATAGTCAAACCGACCTTCAGTTTCGGCCAAACGACATCAGATAAATCATCCACAACTCCGGCATTTTCGTTCGGTACAACTGTTAATAAGCCACCTGTATCAACTGAGCAAACTGAGAAAACTAGTGATAAAGAGAAGCCATTGTTTGGAAATTTAGCTGACAAATCAGGAGACTTGGATACTAAAGAAAAACCTAAATCTGTTTTCAATGCTTTTGCTCAACCTTCCTCTACCGATGAAAAAAGCAAAGATGTTCCAAACCTTGACTTTGGTAGCTTTGGTTCTGCTGTAGATAAAAAGGCTGAAGCTTCTGCCAAACCTTTTGGTGGGTTTAGCTCTGCTGCTGCAAGTAATAAGCAATCAATGGATATTCCAAAATCCACATCCGATGGTTTTACTTTTTCTGGTACCATTTCAGAGAACAAAGCTAATGGGCTTTCATTCGACAAAACAGGAACACAAGAAAACAAAACTCAAAAACCTTCATTCAACTTTTCTGGATCTAATGGGTCAGCAAGTCCTACGGTTTTTGGTAGCCGAGATCCTATGTCAGCAAATAAAACTGTTATAAATTTTGGTGGTAATAATGTTGTTCCTTCGTTGGATATCGGTGGTCCTAATGCTAATAAAAATACTGTATTTGAATCGGATGCAACCAGAAAATCAGAACCAGTTTTCAAATTTGGAGAAGGCACATCCAGTAATGAATTATCATTACAAGATCCCAAAAGAAAAAAAATGCAAGACAGTTCTTCAGGCGTTGGATCTACACTCCAATTTGGAAACTCGTCATTGGCCACAAAAGATACTGGTTTGTTTTCTGGTTTTGGAAATAATTTAAAGACTACAAATACAAATTCTACAAATAACACAGTTAATAATCAACCTTCTTCTGCATTTTCATTTGGTGGTAATACAGCAAAATTGAACTCAACAAATACTTTCAATGCAAGTTCAAACAGCAATTCTAATAACGTCACTACTAAAACTGGATTTGGAGCTTCCAATCCAGCATCAGCATCAGCATCAGGTTTTTCATTTGGTTCAGGTAGTACAAATTCTGAGTTCGGTCAACCAAATAAAAACACTAATAACGCCCTAGCCGTTGCAAGTGGACCAACGCAAACACCTGGTAAATTATTTTCATTTAATGGTAATGCATTTCCATCATTAGACAATGCCCCTAAACCTAATGGATTTGGGGATATGACATCTTCTAATTTTAGTTTTGGTGCCAACTTCAACAACAACAATAATATTAATAATAATAATAATAATAATAATAACAGTGGTTTCGGAATTGGAAGTGCATTTGGTGGTAATAATACTATGAATAGTAGTGGGGGTGTGTTTGGTGGTAATAATAATAAAGGTACTGGTTTCAACTTCGGAGGAAGTATGCCTAGCTCTCTAACTACAAGCAGAGCAAGTACGCCGAACTTTAATTTTACAGGTCAAAATAATCTTGATCCAGCTGCTATCTTCGGAGCTGGTGGTTCTAACAATCAAATGACGCAAATGGGTATGAATCAAGCAGGTATGAATCAAATGGGTATGAATCAAATGGGTGTGAATCAGAACCTTCCAGCAAGTATCCCAACTCGAAGAAAGGCACAGCTGAGACGTTCTAGACGTGGTTAAAATTACAAGCTCTATATATTTCTATGTATAAATTATGTATTGTATTGTAACAATTATAAATTGATAGTATCTTCTAGAATAATTCGAGATTCCCACATGATTTTGTATTTTGACAAATAGGTAGCAGCGGTGAGCGGTGGCAAACCATTATTTTTATGTTGTCAGGCGTGTATAAATTTAAATTTTCTATGTAACCACAGGCCTTCTTTTTCTCCAGGGCAAAATACATTTTTCTTTCTGTCTGTTATAAATAAACGACTTACAAGCACAATTAATAAAAATCAGACAATATGGCACCAATTTTACCTGAAGGTATGTTTATTTTTTTGAAAAGAGGCAAAAATTCCTACTCTTAAAGCAACAATTGAATGTCAAATACTAACACGGTCATTTATCATTATGATAAGCTAATTATTTATTGACGCAGTTTTATGGGCACAAAGATCAAGCAATTCTGATCCATTGCGTAACATTATTTACCTTACAGTCAATATGAAAGATCCTGAACTTTCTACTTTGGATTTAAAGGTCACAGAAACAACATTAGACATAAAAGCAAAGAGTACAACAAGTGAAGAAGAATATGATCTTCATATTGATTTTTACAAAGATATTGATACTTCATCAGTTCGTCAAACTATTACTGGTTCTCATATATTTTTTGTTTTAGTGAAGAAAGATTTAGATGAAGAATTTTGGCCACGTTTGACTAAGGAAAAGGTTAAGTATAGAAATATTCGTACTGATTTTGATAGATGGGTCGATGAAGATGAACAAGATGAAAAGGCTGATGAACCAATTGATGGTATGGATGATTTACAATCATTTTCACAAAATAATTTGGATTTTTCAGAACTGGCTAAGCAGTTTGGTGGTGCAGGAGCCGCAGGTTTTGGTAAAGATGGACCAAGCCAGTTTGGTGACTTCAATGAAAATGAATTTAGTTCAAGTGGTGATGAAGACGGTGATGAAAATACTGAAGAGCATGAGCACACTCATGAGCATGGCGAATCTCATGAACACCACGACCATGAACATGGTCATTCTCATACTCATTGAACATATTCATAAATATGTGATTTATAAGTGATTATAATATTAATCTTTAAGGATTAATTAAATTGCTGTGTATTTAGCTAACGTAATTACAAGTAGTAATGATCAATTGCGCCAAAGTATAAAATTACAAATAAATAAAACTAATAGCAATTAGATATGGCATCTAAATCTTTTCCCAAAAATAATAGTTGATTTCAAATCATCATATTTGTGACAATTTATTATTAATACTAATCACTTGTTTCAAAAGATTATCAATTTCAATAGCTTTATCATCTGATGAATTTAATGCGTAGTCAAGTTTTAGTTTTTCTAATATATTGATATATTTTGCGGTAACTTTTCTTTCATTAACAATTTTTTGATTTTGAGTAATTAATACATCCTTCATACCAAAAACATAAATTGTCCATAAACCATATAATGCAGTTACTATACATATAAATAATGCAAAATAGCCCTTTAATGTAAAACCTTCAGGTAATGGTTTTGGTTGTTTATTTTCACCAATTAGATCTAAGAAATCGTTCTTATTTCCAGCAGCGTTACCTTCAGTTGGTATTCCTGCGACTCGACAAATTCTTAAATGATCATCAGGTAATTCTATATCAAGTAAATCTGGTGCTTCAATTAATGTAATAGCCAAACCTTGCTCAAGATGGAAATCTAAATGACAATGGAAAAACCAAATGCCGGGATTATCAGCCTTGAATCTTAAAACAAGATAACCATTCCCTTCAACATTTACTGTATCTCTGACCGCTGGAAAATTTGGTAGTTCTTGATTTTTGTCTGGATCATAATGAACAGGATCTTTAAACGCTTCAGACCTAGCAACAATTTGAAATTTATGACCATGCATGTGCATTGGATGTTTATTATTATCTTCATTATTTATAACAATTTCTATAACGTCTCCTGAATTTAAAACAAAACTATTGGTATTTGAGCCATAAATTCTTGCATCATTAATTAAGTCCTTAGGTGCACTTAAAGCAGTCAATAAAGTTGGAATTTTCGGCGCAACATAAGTGTAATTATTAAAAAATGCATAATTAATACCATCTCCTAAATTTTCCATATGTAATAATAATTCAATTCGTTCATCAGGTTCTGCTAATAAGGGAATTTCCTTAAAAGGGATCAATTTCATATCATCTATTGGTTCAAATGATTTCTGGTCGTCTATCCACTTTGGAGCATTGGGATTTGGTAGTGAATTATCAAGAATTAAATAATTTAATGAATTTAATTCTAGATCCGATGGTATGGAATCAAGCATTGAGCTATCTATTGATGTTAAAATAAGAATATTTGAATCGGCATCAGATTTTGGTTTCGTTTTTAGTAATATACTTATTCTTTGACCAACTGTAATATATGCCATTTTAGTCTTTGTTGGTTTTATATAAGTACCATCAACTTCAATAATTTCAAATTCATATCCTGGAATAGAGAAAAATTGGGAAACCATTATACCAATATTTGCAATTCTAATTAAATAAGTTGTATCATAATCAATATTTATAGTTACATTTCTTGAATCATTAAATAGTATATTTTGAGGAAGAGGTTCACTGCCTGTTGGATTATATCTTGTTAATTGTTTTTTAATTAATTCTTTACTTGATAAATGATACCAATCACTTACACTCCAAGTTAATTCCTTATCAAATTTATAATTGTCTTCTTTTTCTCTGTCATGAACAACAAATATCCCACGAAGCCCATCACTATATTGAGCTCCACTGTGACTATGATACCAAAAAGTTCCTGATTGTTCAACAACAAAATCGTATAACAAAGTCTCATTTGGACTTATCGGGCACTGGGTAAGACCTACTGGACCATCCATATGATTAATTTTTTTCATTTTCAAACCATGGAAATGTAAGGAAGTAGTAGTATCTCCTAGACCATTTGTTAAATAAAGTTTAACACGATCTCCTTTATTGACTTCAATTGTAGGTAATGGCCAAGTTCCATTGAATGAAATGACTGGCCTTTCAAAAACTCCATCAGGGTTTGCTGTTGTGTATTCAACATTAAAATAAAATTCATGTATTTCTGCCGCAGATGACAAAATACAAAACCAAAGAACACTAAATATAAGTAAGTTCATTGTTAATGTATCTGGTTATATTATAATAACTGATTCAAGAAAAGAATCTTTAACTATGGGTCATTAATAGAAGAACTCATACAATATCTCATCACTGAATTGGAGTAAAAAAATTTGAGGGTCGCATTTTTAAGCTTTTTGGCTTTAGAGAGCAACCATGGCAACGTTATTTCTTAACGATAAGCTTAAAGCTACTTTTATATTTTTTTTTATATTGCAATACAAATGACAATTATTAAATATGATATCTTTATGAATAGACATGAGATACATCAGAAACTATATAAGATTAGATTAAAATTATGTACTAGGAGAAAGCATCTAGCCTGCACGCTCCTTAACGGGTAGCCATAGCCTTGGTAACAACTCTCTTTAATGCTAATTCAGCCTTTCTTAAATCATCAGCAGAAGAATCTTCAATTTCTAATGCAGCTAAAGCATCAGATAATGCAGCTTCAATCTTAGCCTTAGAACCCTTCTTGATTTTAGCGGATAAGACTGGGTCGGTAACGGTACCTTCAATAGAAGTAACATAAGCTTCTAATTTTTGCTTAGCTTCGTGTTTCTTAGAGAATTCTTCATCAGCCTTCTTGAAGTTTTCAGCATCGTCAATCATCTTTTGAATATCATCTGAGGATAATCTACCAATAGAGTTAGAGATGGTAATGTTTGCGGATTTACCAGTAGATTTTTCAACAGCGGTAACCTTCAAGATACCATTAGCATCAATTTCAAAAATTGCTTCTAAGACTGGTTCACCAGCTGGCATTGGTGGGACACCCTTTAAGTCGAATTCACCTAATAAAGTGTTTTCAGAACAGTTAACTCTTTCACCTTGGTAAACTGGGAATTGAACAGTAGTTTGGTGATCAGCAACAGTAGTGAAAGTTCTTCTCTTAATAGTTGGAACAGTAGTGTTTCTTGGAACAACTGGAGCGAAAACATTACCTTGCATAGCAACACCTAAAGATAATGGAATAACATCTAATAATAATAAGTCCTTGGTTTCATCAGAGGTAGATTGACCAGTTAAAATGGCACCTTGAACAGCTGCACCGAAAGCAACAGCTTCATCTGGATTAATAGATTTTTCTAATTGTTTACCATCGAAGAAGTCAGATAACATCTTTTGGACCTTTGGAATTCTTGTAGAACCACCAACTAAAACAACTTCATCAATCTTAGCTTTGTCTAAACCAGAATCCTTTAAGACTTGTTCAACTGGAGTTAAAGTAGATTTGAATAAAGTAGAGTTTAAGTCTTCAAATCTTGCTCTAGTGATATTAGCGGAGAAATCTTCACCTTCAAATAAGGAATCAACTTCAACGGTAGTTTGAGCAACAGAAGATAAAGTTCTCTTTGCTCTTTCACAAGCAGTTCTTAATCTTCTTAAAGCTCTTGCATCATTAGAAATATCTAAACCAGTCTTCTTTTGGAATTCTTTCTTGAAATGTTCTAATAAGTTGGTATCAAAATCTTGACCACCTAAATGAGTATCACCAGAAGTAGCCTTAACAGTGAAAACACCACCTGCAATTTGTAATAAAGAAACATCGAAAGTACCTCCACCTAAATCGAAAATTAAAATGTGTTTTTCAGTTTCAGTTTTACCTGCACCTAAACCGTAAGCAATAGCAGCAGCGGTTGGTTCGTTAATAATTCTTAAAACGTTTAAACCTGCAATAGAACCTGCATCTTTAGTTGCTTGTCTTTGAGCATCATTGAAGTAAGCTGGGACGGTAACAACAGCCTTGTCAACATCTTGACCTAATTTTGCTTCAGCAATTTCTTTCATTTTGGTTAAAACCATAGAAGAAATTTCTTGTGGGGAGAAAATCTTCTTTTCACCTAAGTAAGAAACTTCAATTTTTGGGTTACCATTATCATCGATAACCTTGAATGGCCAGGTCTTAATATCTTTTTGAACGGATTCTTCACTGAAAGCTCTACCGATTAATCTCTTAGCATCGAAAACAGTGTTAGATGGGTTTAAAGCAGCTTGATTCTTAGCAGCATCACCGATTAATCTTTCTTCTGGAGTGAAAGCAACGAAAGATGGAGTAACTCTGTTACCTTGTTCGTTAGCAATAATTTCAACACCAGTAGTGTTGTCGTAAACCGCAACACATGAGTAGGTAGTACCTAAATCAATACCAATTGCACCAGCGTAAGTACCTTCAGACATTATTAAATGTATAATCTGTTGTTAAAAGAAAAAAAGAAAAAATTATTAAGTTTTAAAAAACTATTCAAATAGAATAAAGTGAAAAAGAAGGAAAAAGAGGTATAAAATGGTCAGCCAAAAGGTGATTTCTCGTCGACAGTGAAAAATTTTTTAGTTTCACTTGGAAAAATAAATTTCAGAAAACAAAAAAATAAAAAAAAAATTTTGAAATGAAGTTGAAATGAAATTTTTTTTGTGCGTTGTGCACACCTAAAGAGGACAGTGTGCAAGGGCTATATGCCACACGGTGTCTATTAAAAAAAAATTATTTTTTTTTTTTAATTTTATCGATTTATTGTAAGGGACCATCTGTGAAGCTGAGCCTCAATGAGCTTCACAGCAATTTCTGTTTCTTCGGTAGTACCACTTACAAGAACCGTCTGCAAAAATGGAAGTATCGATGCAGTGTCATTTAATCCGTAATTTTCTTTATCTTGTGAATAACTTTGAGGTAAAATTTTGATAGTGGCTGTAGTTTGTTGACGAATCTTTTCAATGGTAACACCTTTCTTTCCTATAAGAAATGATACTGCTTTGGTAGGAATGATAAGCTTACGTTGGATATTTGATGGCAAATTATTTTCCTTCAAATCGGTTAGCAAACTTGTTTGGTCTTTTGTTTGCAATTGTAATAATGACTGGTTAAAATGTAACACTGAAGAATTTTCTGGTGGAACCAGATATTCAATTGTTTTAAAGGCATCAAAAAACGTTGGAAAGGAATTGATCAGTATAATTATTTCCTTCAAATGTCTAGTAGGTGTCTGTATTATAATACCTGGTAATAGATGATGATAATTGTATGTACAATTTAATGAAAGCTGCAATTTGGATTCAATTAATTCCACATCATCGTTTGATATTATAAGCTTGCAATGTTCATAAGAATTATCGATTAAAAAATTAACAATTTTGTAATCTCGCAATATTACTGTTTTTTCTAACACTACTGCCCATGATCTACTTGTATTAGTGATTTGTTTTATTTTAGCATTACAAATATTTGTTTCAACCCAGTCTTTGAAAAAACAATTTTCAATAAAAAAAATAATATAATTATCTTTGTTTTCCATTATTAAATATTATAATATTATAAGATGTTTTACAATAAATTTTTACGATTAAAACAAAGAAACAAGAAATCAAATGAAGTACAGCTGAGCCAACCCCATTAAAATAATTACCATATTGGGGAATTTTTTTTCACAATTTTGAGAAAGCATTGTAAGCGCTTAAGATAATAAAAATTTACATGATCGATATAATATTTGTTTCAATCCTGCTTTTTTAATCTCCTATAGTCCGAAACCGTTATTAATGCGGTTATGGCCACCCGCTTATAATATTTTCAATGACCCTGAACAACACTTCAAGTCTCTTCTTCAAACATGACCATAATAAATTATATGTTAATATTATTCAAGTTGATATTAATAGTAATAATAATAAATTATCTTTTATAACTATAACTTATTATTAGTATAAAAGATGCAAAATAGAATATACAGACAATCTTAAGACATTAGATTTTATGTATATCGGTAACCCCTTCAATTCTTTCAACCGCACAACTTGATTCCGCATTTTTCCCAATCAGGAAGCTCAAACGAGGAATTTCACCCCCGTTGAAAAATTTAACATAATAATAAATGTTATATTTATTTCGGTATATGACATGACTGATAATTATTTTATCTAAACCTTAAAAGAACTGGTTATCTCTTAGTACTTGTTCTCTTAATATAATTTCTAACTATATATTAGATTGTCTTTCCTTATTTTATTGGAAGTACATGTCTTTTTATTAGTTCATTATTTAAGCTGTGCATAGACACATCATTCTAACGATACCTGCTTATTATCATAATTAATTTTTTTTCATTTTTATTATTTTTTCATATTCACATTTACAGTTGAAATAAGCTATTTTGAGATAAATCAAGACCAGATAATTGAATTCAAATATTATATTTAAATATATTAATTTATCATGATGGATGTTCCATTAGGTGATGTTATTTATTCAGCTGTTAAACCTATGATTAGGATGTATATGATAATTGGTACAGGTTTTTTTATGACAAAAAAGGGTCTTTTCGGTATTACTGCTGCTCGTGCTTGTTCAGACATGGTTTTAATGTTATTTATGCCAGCTTTGGTATTTGATAAAGTTGTATCTTACATTGATATATCAGATATTAAAACAATTGGTGTTATTTGTTTTTGCGCATTTATAATGTATTCAATTAATGCTTGTGTCGCATTATTAATTGTCAAATTTACTCCTATACCGAAAACTCCAAAAGATAGATGGGTAGGTGGTGCAATTTTAGCAGGTATTATGCAAAATGTGTCTGATTTGCCAATTGCTTACATTCAAGCTTTATCTGTGTTTTCGTTACAACAACAAAATAAAGGTACTGCTTATGTTATTATTTGGTTAGCAATGTATGTTGTTGTACAATTTAATTGTGGTTTATTTCAATTGGTCGAATGGGATTTTAAATTCACTGAAGAACATTTTTATGCAAAACTAACATCAAATAAAAGTTCAGAAATAGATTTAGAAAAACATGATGATGAATCAAATGATTCTTCAACATTATCAAAACATGGTAATAATGATAATAACAAGGATAATGATGATAATAATATTGACAATGAAAATAATAATAATAATTATAATACACCGAAAATATATGTGTCACCTACACAACATTCATATACAAGTGATAGTCCAATTTCCCCAACCTCTTCTATATTATCAGGTGATTCAATATTAGATGATGGAAGTAACATGAATGAACAATCCTCTAGAAGATTCAGTAATAATTTACACCCAAAGCCTTTAACATTAATAACATCAAGATTATCACAATTAAGTAGAACAACTACAAGAAATAATCCAATTGTAAGAATTCCTTCAGCCAGAAGTGTTAATTATGATCCTTCTAATCAGTTAGAACCTGATACCGTTTCATTAAATCAAGAACTTATCAGAGAATATTCTCATGTTGAACCATATAATCAAAAAATGTCAAAGGTGATGAGAATTGTCACAGAAACAAACTTAACAATCAAAGATATAAATGAATCAGGTAATAAAATTCCATTTATTAAAAAATACCATTTACATTATATTGTTTTCTTTTTACAAAATTTTAAAAAACCAAATTCAATTGCACTTGTTGTATCACTTACAATTGCGTTAATTCCATGGACAAAAGCACTTTTCGTTAATAATGGTACAGTCATATTACCAAATGCACCTGATCATCAACCTGCTTTGTCATTTATTTTAATGTATGCTGAATATCTTGGTTATCCGTGCGTTCCATTAGGTTTACTTTTAATCGGCTCTGTCCTTGCAAGATTAGAAATTAAAGATATTCCAAAAGGTTTTTGGAAATCTGCTTTCTGTACTACAACATTTAGATTGGCAATACTACCGATTATCGGTACCGCATTCATAACACGGTTAAGAAATATTGGATGGTTATCTGATCCAATGGCAATGTTTGTTTGTACAATGGAATTCGCATTACCAAGTGCAACGGTTCAAATTTATCTTACCGCAGGTGCAATGCGTCCAGAAGACAAAACATGTACTCCACTAAACTGTTTTGGTCTTTATTTAGTGTTGCAATATATTGTACTTGTGATATCAATGCCGATAGTCGTTTGTTATTGTATTAAAAACGTTGTCGATATGTGATCTTTTCTGTCCATTAAATCATTATTTTTCAGTCTTTTCTCAGTTTTTTAACATTTATACAAACATATATATAGAGCTCTTCTACGCCATTTATAGATTAATGACCCAACCTTTACTAACTTGCAGACACATTAAATACACGTTTTAATAGAATAATTAGAAGAAATATGAACTTTTAATTATTATGAGCGACTTCATGCTATATTTATTATATATTCTTATGTTATATAATATAATATTCAGTTCAGCCTTCAGCCTATAATTTGGGTAATGTAATTCACCCAATTTGACTTTTCTTGATTCTTTGTTTATCGTTCATTTCTTAAAATGTATATGTCACTTAAACATATATTGTTTATTCATAATTCCTTATAGTTGAAATATATTCAATTTACGATTTCTCTTATTTCTTGCTTATTTCGGATATCTGAGACTAGTGCTTTTAAGTGAAGGCTTTTTTTAGAAGGCTGTCGTTTTTTGGAAATAAATTTCACATCTTCTTTTCGTGTTTAAAGTGTTTTCAAAGTGAAGGAATTCAAATTACTCAATCACACTTCCCATAAGGGAAGATTTAAAACTTATCGATTATTTTTGCATCATTATTTGTCAAAAATTTTAAAAGGGCATAACAGTAAAGACAAAGTTTTTTTCTTTTTATTGAACAAAGAAGAACAACAAAAACATTTCGAACGAGTTTTAAATAGTTATTATACAAAGAAGAAGCATTTAGAGATGAATAGAAATAAAAATATACCAACTCAAAAAAATGATGATGGAATGTCGTCTTTTATAATGAATAAAATCATTGGTGCATATAAAACAACAAAAGAACATCCGTATGTTAAATCGATGTATCAAGAAAAATTACCAGCTTTCAATAATGATACGAATCAATCCAATGACAATTTTAATAAATTACCTGAGAACACAACGATCACATTATATCCAAGTTACAGTAAACATGAAAATGGTGAATATTATACACGTGTTAAGGGTGTAGTTACTGCAACCTCAAATACTTTATCAAGAAAGAATAAATTTTTATTAAGTATGGCACGACGAATCACTAAATCAAATGATCCATCAAGTACTGAGTCATTACAATTTGAGTCTGAGATGCATGATGCAATTACATATCAAGATAATTATAAATCAAATGGAGATGATAACTCAAGTATATCTTCAAATATTGTTTCGCAAAATGATGATACCATTAAAGCAAGAATGGAAGGAATTATGGCTAAAACTATTCCTGGTACACCGCTGAATATAACTATTGGATCAGATATACCTGTTGATCAGTTATTAGGTGCAAATTTAACAACAGATGGATTTGGGATTTTTCAAATATCTATTGTCACACCTTATAAACCAAGTTATGTTGCAGTTTCATCCATTATTTCTCCATCAATTTTACAAACGACAACTGTAGAAGTTTTAGATTTCAAAGGTATTAGTGTTATTACTGATATTGATGACACTATTCGTTTAACAGGGGTTTTAGGTGAAAAAAGAGAGCTTTTTAGGAATATTTTTTCGAGGCCATATTTAAGTTGTGAAGTTCCAGGTGTTTCTGAATGGTATCAAGAATTATATAAGGATTATAATTGTGCTATTCACTATGTTTCGAATTCACCATGGCAGGTTTTCAATATTGTTTATGGATTTATGAATTATATGAATTTTCCTATAACTTCAATCCATTTACGTCAATATAGTGGAAATTTAGTTGCTTCGTTTACACAACCAGGAGCTGAACGTAAAAGACCATCTCTTTTATCATTATTTGAAGAATTTCCTGATAGAAAATTTATTTTAATTGGAGATACTGGTGAACAAGATTTAGAAGCATATTTATCATTGATTCCACAGTATGCAACACAAATCTTAGCAATTTATCTGAGAGTAGTTCCGAAATCTTTTAGTTCATTGGATAACGATGCAGCTGCATTTAAAGAGATTAAAAAGATAGTAGAAAAGAGAAACATTAATGGTGTTTCCGCCAAAAAAATCAATGAGTTTTTACGTAATCCATCAGGCATAGATTCAGATGATTCCGATGATGAAAATTTGACTAATTGGAGAAATTCCATATCTCAAGTCTATGGCTCAGATATTAAGTTCCAACATTTAAGACATAGGCCAAGTTTGGATCAAGCTAGTAATCCACAGAAATCAACTGTTAATATATACGGCGTAAAAAAATTAGCACCTATTGTACCTAAAAAACCTGCAGGTCTTAGAGGAACAAAATTACCGAAATTGGAAAATAACTTTTTTGAAGTTACTGAAACTCTTCAAAGCAATAAGAATGACATATCGTTTTCTTCATCATTGAACAAAGATGACTTAAAAACCAATGATTATGTGCATATTAATGGTGAATCTGAAGTAGATGAAGATATTCAAAACGATATTCTTTCACCCGAAATCATTGATAAGAGATTTAATTTATGGAAGCAAAAGGCTCACAGAATAGTTAATGAAATTCCAGAACATATAGCATTTGAATTTTGGGAAGATCCGGAACCTGTTCGTCGAGATAGTATTGAACTCATTATAAAACAAATAAAGTGAAATTGGACAACAAAACAAAAAGTTAAATAATCAGTTTTTATCAGTTTTTAAATATATTTTAGTATTTACAATATATATTAAAGATAAAAATGTCATTTTATACTATGTATCTAGTGTATAACGTCAACACCAAAAAAACTTGGGACATAAACCTAGCAAAGAATCCATACTCTTCGTGCCCAACGCTAGCTTTGAAAATATGAAGGTATAGCTTAATAGATTATACCATGTTCGCCTCAGCAAAAGCGCCTGTACCATCACCGTAATCTTTAACTTTTGGTTCATCTTCATGTTCAATTTCGTCAAGTTCTTTCTTGAATTGGGACATATCAATTTCTGTACCATGATCACCATTCAATTCTTCCTCCCTCAAGAATTTATCTTCGAATCTTTTCAAAACAATTTCACGACCTGTCAATTGATGTTTTTCTTTTGCTTGAGAGTTTAACCTTTGCTGTTTATGTTCTTTCTTCCATTTTGCAAAACTTTCCGGTGTAATTGGAGTTAGATTAGTCTTTGGGAGCTTGTCTCTTTCGGTTTCAATGAATTCTTCAAGTGTTATCTTCGGTTGGTTTTCAAGGGCCATTTTTTCTAATCTACGTTGTTCTTTTGTCTTCAAGACAAATCCTTGTGGTAAAGAATGTCTATATTTACATTCAACTTTAGCCTTTGGATCACTATTCGGACATACCCAAAACCAACCATATTTACCATCTTCCACAGCTTGAATAAAATATTTACAAACTTTGTCAGTTGTCGTCTTTGGATTACCATGTTTTGATGAAATAACCTTCCGAAGTTTTTCTTCATCCCAATTATCCATTGTATCTTGCTCCTTTTCATCGTTATCATCTTTATCATCAGTGTATAAATCTTTCTTTACTGCTTTTCTAGCAATATTTAAATCATGACTAAATTTACAATTTTTACCTCTCGTGCAAGTACCTAACTTGAAGAACTCACATAAGATACTTTTTGGATCAACACCAAATGGAATTTTTTGAATACCAACAGAACCTTGAAGTAATTTCAAAGCTTCCTTTTTAGCTTCATCTGCAGCCTTCTTTTCAGCAGCACGACGTTTTGCTAATTCTTGTTGCTTTTTCAAATCTGTTGGTATACCAGCTTTAGTTTGTGTAATATATTCTTGAACTTTCTTTGATTTGTTCTTATTTTTCAAACCAAAAGTTTTATCATCTGCATTCTTAGCTTTAGCCTTCTGCTTTGCCTTTTTTTCAGCCTCCTTTTGCTGGTTTTTTGGAACTTTCTTTGGTGGCATTGGTTAAATTATATTATGTACAGAATTGACTCGTAGTCTTCAAAATTCCAAAGTTTTTCGTCTTGTGATGTATTATCATGTACGTTGGAAATGGAAAATTTGGTCAGAAAAAATTGAAAAAATTGAAAAAATTGAAAAAATTGAAAAAATTGGAAAAAAAAATAACATAATAATTATTAATTATAAATTATGTATGTATCTAAGTAAATAGTCAACCCGTACACCCTTAAAGATAATGTACCAAAGTGTGAAATTTGTTTAAAATGATTCCACCTGCTAAGAGGGGCATTGCAGCATATCAAAGCTAATCTAATAATAGTTCTAACTCAAATAGAACTACAACATAGAAGGCATTAGAAGAAGATGTTGGCTGTGAGGAACAAAAGTACGTTGGTGGCAAAGCAATTGAAGACGGCTACTTCATTGACAACAATCAATCGAACACGATCAATACATTCTCAAATAAGGCCAAAACTATTATATTCCAAAATGCGTAGAGAATTTAACATTGCATTATTTTCTGGATTGATTTTAGGTGTATCTTATTATACACTTATGAATAATGGTATGCATGCTGAATCAAAGGGTGCAAATATTTCAACATCAAGTCATAATTCATTTACAAATTTAGATCCAACTAAAAATACTGGAAGCCAAAATTTTTTCTCAACTACAACAACTAATTCTTTAAATAATGGCGGGTTGGCTTCTCAACAAAATAAACATGGAATCCCTGTATTTACTGATGAACAAGTTAATAAAATTTTAAGAAAATATGAAGAAAGTTATATTGTCAATAGAGGAAAAGGTGTTTATAGATATGATATTTGCCAATTACCAAGTAATAATCCAATTGAAGATGATAGAGCAGAAAAAATTCTTCAAATCCCAATTCAGGATGTTTATAATAATAATGAAAGAGTTGATACCGATTGGCATTTTTGGTCGGTATTTGACGGTCATGCAGGTTGGAATACATCTGCTTATTTAAGAGATAAATTAATTGACTCTGTTATAGCTGAATTAAATGGTGTTTATAAGATTAGTGAAAAAAATTTACGTTTGTTACCATCAAATGAAGTTATTGATAAAGCAATAAAACAAGGTTTTGTGAAGTTAGATGATGAAATTGTTAATAAAAATGTTCAAGCTTTACTTGATTCACCAAATAAAAATAAAGCAGCCGAGTTGTTGATGCCTGCATTATCTGGTTCATGTGCATTAATGACATTTTATGATACTCATAGTAAAATTCTAAAAGTTGCAGTCACTGGAGATTCACGTGCTTTATTAGGGTCATTGAATGAAGAGAATAATAAATGGACAGTTGAAGCATTATCAGTTGATCAAACTGGTTCTAATCCAACTGAAGTTGCGAAATTATTAAGTGAACATCCAAATGAACCTAATGTTGTTCGTAATGGACGTATTCTTGGATCTTTAGAACCTTCAAGAGCGTTTGGTGATGCACGTTATAAATGGGCTAAAGATATGCAAGCAAAAGTTTATAATCAATTTTTTGGACGTCAATCTCCGGCGAATTTGAAAACTCCACCATATGTTACAGCTGAACCAATTATAACAACACATGAAGTTAATCCATCAAAGAATGATTTTATGGTCATGGCATCAGATGGGCTGTATGAAATGCTTTCAAATGAAGAAATTGTTGGATTAGTGGTTAAATGGATGGAAAATAAGAAAATGATTAAGCCAAACAGAGGTTTATTCAGCTCGGTTTGGACTAGTTCAAAAGATAAACAATTACCTGAAGTTATTGATGTTTCAGATAAGGCTGGTAAACCAAAACAAAGGTATAGAAGATCTGATAATATGAATGGTTATTTACTTGAAGATGAAAATGTTTCAACACATCTAATTCGTAATGCACTAAGCAACGGTGGAAATAAGGAGGATGTGAATTTATTAGTAAGTATTCCAAATCCATTAAGTAGAAGATACAGGGATGATTT
Organism: Pichia sp. yHKS168; assembly: GCA_030571145.1. Taxonomy (NCBI): domain Eukaryota; kingdom Fungi; phylum Ascomycota; class Pichiomycetes; order Pichiales; family Pichiaceae; genus Pichia; species Pichia sp. yHKS168. The sequence continues at coordinate 187,621 of JAJLXI010000001.1, read as the reverse complement.
GACTGTCACTGTTGTTTTCTTTGATAATCATGAAAAAATCATTGAGAATGCTAATGGTATGTTAGAAATCAATAAACCAGCAACTTATGGCGGTTTAGATGAAAATCTAAAATCGAAATTATGATATCCAGTTTATACCTTTTCGGTTTTTTTATATTTTATAATAATGTCTTAACAATCTCTTTTTTTAAAAGAAACAATTATGTAGCTGATGAATATGAAAAAGTTAAAACCCTATAGCGTTGTTATATAAAAAAAATGAGTATAGATTGCAAAAGAAAAGAGAGATCACAAAAACAGAAGTAAAGAGAACAAAATAAAAACAGATTTTTGTAGAAATTTGTAAGATTTTGTTTATGTTTAACAAGAACATGCATTATCAGAAACATTGCTTTGTGTTGGAGCAGTTAAATCAATTCTATTATTTTGAGTTGTAGTATTCCTTTCCTCAGGTTCTGCCTTATCCATTTTTTCCAAGATTTTTTCGGCAATATACATAAAAACTTCATTTACATTATAAGAAGTTTTAGCTGAAGTTTCAAAAAATACTGCGCCTTCATCTTCAGCTAAAGACTTACCTTCTTCTATTGAAACTTTTCTTGCACCTTCAATTTGTTCACCAGTTTCTTCATCCATAATTAAATCAAATTTATTTCCAATTAATGCAATAGTTATATTCTTAGTTGATTGTTCTTTTAATTCTTTCATCCAATGTCTTGCCTTAATGAAACTTGAGGGTTTAGTAATATCATACACCACTAAAGCGGCTTGGGCGTTTCTATAATATAAATGAGCTAAATTTGCAAAACGTTCCTGACCAGCTGTATCCCATATTTCAAATTTAATTGTTCTATCATTAATTGTACACCTCTGTGTTAAAAATGCTGCACCGATTGTTGGTTCTTTGTTTTCTTGAAAATCATTTGACACAAATCTTAAAACTAACGATGATTTACCAACGGCTGCTTCCCCTAATAAAACTAATTTAACGGCTATCTGAGTTGATGCAGACATTTCTTTGTTTCTATATAAAAGCTAAATCCTGAGATTTATTTCAATACTGTTCTTCAAGTTAAATGTGATTTTTTTTATAAGATAACCCATGTCACATACCCAAGGCCCCCTTATCGTTCCAGATGGCAATTTGTTTCCGTTTAAAAGAGAAGCGAAATTAAAAAAAAAAAAAAATTCGAGTTACGTAATCATGTACAAATTTAATGACACAAGCGTTAAAAATGACAGACTATATCACGTGCAGTCGTTTGATTCATGTTTTCCTATTGAGATGCCCTTAATAGGCAATATTGAGGTTTCCAACAAATATTGAATGTTTCAAATATTTGACAACAAAACTATAGGTGAAATTTAGATCATATGTATTATATATATATATAAAGCAGGAACTGATTTTATAAACAATGTTTCATTATGGTTTAAGACTGTATTCATGTTGTTTACTTCATAGATTTTGAATTCTGAGGATTCAGAATACAAAAAAAGCATAATGGAAGAAGCATTGATATTTCAAGAACAATTTGCTGTTCCTTTTGCTTATGAACAAAGAACATACCAATTGTTGGAGCTCCCTAATGGTATTCATGGTTTAATTATTACTGATCCATCTGAAGATTTAGTTTCATGCTGTTTATCTGTCGCAGTTGGACATCATTCAAATCCAGATAATATTCCAGGTTTAGCACATTTATGTGAACATATGGTTTTGTTAAGCTCAAAAGATTTCCCTGAAATTGATGCTTATAGAAAAGCTGTTTATCTTGCTGGTGGTACAAGGAATGCAGTCACAAATAATGAAAGTACAAGCTTTTATTTTAGTGTTCCAATTACATCTACTTCACAAAATTCACAATCTAGCGTTGAAAATATCCTTGAAATTTTCACATCAAATTTTGACAGTCCAAATTTTGAAGCAAGCTATTCGAATCGTGAGATTTATGCTGTCGATAATGAACACACTATCAACAAATCAAAGAAAAATAGATTATCATTTCAAGGTTATAAGTTACTATCTAATGGTCAACATCAATTTTCAAGATTTTCAACTGGTAATTTTGATTCGTTGACCGAAAGTTCAAGAAAATATGATATTCGTTCAAAATTAATCGAATTTTTCAAAACTGAGTATACTCCAGACAAAATGGCTTTTGTTTTACGTGGTCCTCAATCACTGAATTATCTTCAAAAATTGGCTATCAAAAAGTTTGGTAAAATTGGTGCATCAAAAATTTCTAAAAATTCATTAAATCAACTTAAACCTAAATTCACAACCAAATTATTGGATTCTAATATTCTTGAAGAGACTTGGTCAAGAAAATATATTAATGAGGCATTCCCAAAATCAAATTTACAGAGAGCAGTTTTAATTGATAAAGATTCCGATGCAACCTTACGGATCGGTTTCCCCGTATGTTTTAAAAATATGAAATTTGAATCCAAAACTCAATTTCATTTTTTTATTAACTATTGGTGTGAATTATTTGGTTCGGAATCTAGTCAGACAATTGCTTCTGTGTTATTTGCCAAAAATTTAATCACTTCAATTATGACAAAAACATCATCAATTACTTATGATACTATTTTACTTGAAATAGAACTTACACTGACTAAGCATGGTTTATTTGAAATTTCAACCATTTTTCATGCTATTTTCAATTTTGTATCACTTTTCGATTCTCGCAGTGACTCAAAATTCATCAAACATTTATCTAAGTCAATGTCACAATTTAATGGTATTGGTATATACAATTTTTTATTTTCTGAAACTGAGTCACAGTCTGTTTTGGAAGCTAAAATTTTATGTACAATGTTATTATCAGATATAGAATCATATAAACAATTTTTCGTTAAAGGTTCAACGCTATATGATCAAACAACACCAAATTTTCAGGGTGCATATCAAGAGAATGAACTAGCAAAAGAATGGTGGTTAAGAGAAGCCCTTTTATATTGTCATTTTGTCAGTAAATTTATTGCCTATGAAAATATGATAGTTAGCTTTGTTGGTGAGTTATCAATGGTTAATCTTGATTGGGTTGAAAATTTGCCAACAAATTATAATAAAGAAACGTATTTTGATTTTGAGTACAAGGTTGCAACACTGAATCCAACAATTGTTAATATAAAGGATTTAAAAGAATACGCTTTGAATTTACCACCGCCAAATATTTTTGCAGATGATATCGTTGAGAACCAAACAAAATTATTACAGATTTCAAATCAAACAATTGAAAATTCCAAGAATGCTTCCCTGGGATATTCAGTTAAAAATGGTTCATTAGATGAAATTCCTAAATTATTTCATAGTGATTCAGGATGTCAATTGTGGATTAAAACAGAAATTGACAATATGTTCAAAAATAAAGTGATGCTTACAGTGGAGTTAATTAATACTAAGCTTGAAGCAAATGCACGTTATGTTGCAATTTTAGAAATTTTAATTCAATTAGTCAAGTCTAGAGTTAATGAGTATTTATATCCTGCTTTAATTATGGATTATAGATATGATTTATTCCCATCATTTAAGGGAGATACTGGTATTTTATTGCATGTTTCTGGTCCAAAACAAAAATTTTCCAAAGTTTTAATGATTTTAATTTATGAATTAAAGTTGATTTCAGATAAGTTCGAAACATGTATTACACCGGAAGAGTTTGAAAAAGCTAAAAATAAAGTTTTGTTGAAATATGAAAATGGTAATAATATGTCAACATTGGAATGTGCTTCATTGGGATTGATGGCAACAATGGAAGAAGATACTTGGTTATTGGATCAAAGAATTGAAGCATGCCAAACGATTGATATTAAAAATATTGATTTAATTACTTCAAAATTATTTTCAAGTTGTTATCTATCGGCATTTTTGCAAGGTGATATTAATTGTGAATCGTTGAATGATGATGTTTTACCAGTTATTACTAAACTTGTTGATAAATTTGAAGGAGAAAATCATAAATTTCCTTCATCTGTTTTATTACCGATCGGCTCCAATTATTACGTTCAATCATTAACAAAAGATGCAAATAACGGCATTGAATATTTTTTACAAACCTGTATTAGAGATGATTATATTCAAAGATCAATTACTAAGTTTGTTGTGTTTATAATGGCCAGAAGTTTAGCAACCAAAATTAGAACGGAATACCAGTTAGGATATATTGTATTAGTTGGATTAAGAACTTTTAGAAAAACTCAGGGTATTCATATTTCTATTATTAGTGGAAGATATTCAGCAAATGAATTAGAATCTAAATTAGATGATTTAATTATTGAATGGTATGAACAAAACATAAAAAAGATTAAACAATCACAACTTAATGAATTGATTGAAAAGTTCATATCATTAGAAACAGTATCTAGTAAATTGGGTTCAAATTCTGGCAAATCAAGTATCTTTTTTGGGGCTATAGGTAGTTCATCAGGAGACAAAAAAATTGTTAAACAACATAATAGTTATTGGGAACAGATTCATAATAAAATATATTCATTTTCCAATAATATGCATGGAGAAGATTCAATTGATCTTAATATAATCAAATCAATTAAAGTCAATGAATTTATTGATTTTATTACGTATAAAGTATTACCGACATCAAATCAACGCAGTAAAGTTTGTGTGCAAATTGATTCAAAACTTTCAAGAGAAGAAGTTGAAGAAAATTATAAAGGAATTGAATTATTTTTATTTCTAACATCTTCAGGTTTACCTATCAAGCAAGATCACTTGGAAGATATATTAAAAAGATCTGAAAGTTCTCAAATTATTCTCTGTAAGAATTTATACAAGTATTATAGGGGAAAGGGTAAATCAATTACTTTGATAGCAGCAGTTATGGCCAAACTTTCGAAATCAATTTTATTCTCTAATACAGAAACTGCAGCTAAAGTTGAATCTGCAATATCCAAAGTTGAAATTGATATATCAGATTTGAAAGGATGGCAGAAAAAAGTTGGGTATGTTGATGACAAAATATCAATGAGAGAAAAGTTAAGTAAATTTTAAGATTAATATGCTATGTAAGATTATTTATAGAATTTAGAAAAAAATGTAATTTCAAAAGGTTTATACTTTATTTTTATTAGTTTATTATTTCATTCAATGAATAGTTTTTTATTTCCCTTGTCGTATTTTTTTGCAAATCCAATATTCACATTTATATATCCAATTACCCATTGACTTTGAATCACCACCGTATGTTGATTCAATATCTGATTCATGTTCAATAAATTCAAAGCCTAAATCTTTAATTAATTGTATTAGATCATCTTTGGATATTTCCAAACCTTTCATTGGAGTACGTATATTTTCATAATCGCCATAATTATTTTTAACTTTTTCATTAAAGGTTGAATCATCATTTTCAAAGTGCCATAATAGAGGTCCAAAATTTATCCAATATCCATCCTCATTTAAGCAATGTTTTATTGTTTTCAAATAATCAATTATATTTGTTGCAGTATCTAAGAAATAACAAGTTGCAACTATATTAAATTTATTTTTATTTTCATTTCTAAAATTTACTGCTGTTGGATCATCAGTATATAATTCTGAAATTTTTGGTAAATCTGGGGGTCCATATAAATCTGCAAAACCTCCAGCGACCATTGACATCAAATCTTGAACTGGGATTGTAGGATATTCTATATTTATTAAAGAAATATCACCAGGATTGAAATCTGGGAAGTATATATGTCTACATTGATAATTTCTTTTAGCAACATTTGAACTTTTGTGAATAAAAGGAGATAATACAAAATTATTTGCACAATATGTATTATTTAATAAAAAATTTGAATTTAATAACATATGATAAGATAATTCATTACCTTGAGTTTGGAAACCTCTTTTAACAAATTCGACTACTAAACGTGCAAGACCAGCTCCTGGTACTAAAACTTTAATATCTGGACGATTCAAAACATTGGGAAATAATTTCTCCGAAGCACTAATAATTCTACCAAATGATATTTCACGTTCTTTAACACCTTCAGAAGACCATTCTCTTACATATTGAGCCATTACACCACGTAATTTATCTGAATCAAGATAAGAAGAATGAAACCAAGTCTTAGAATCACCTGCACCCCAATTTAGACTCATTGATACCGCAACATCATTAAAATATTTGGCATTAATATCAATTGAGTATTGCAATTGGGAAATATAATCAGGGAACCATTTTAACAAAAGCTTTTCATCGTCTAATAATGATTCATATTTTAAATTTTTTGGTTCTATTATTTCTTTTCTTGCCCATGAGGAATAATTTGAATGAGCGTGTAATACTACCGAGAGAGCTTTAAACTCCTGGGTATCTAAATTCATGTGTTATTGAAATATTAAATTGAAAAAAAGTAAGTTAACGGGAATCAAAAAACGAAATAAAAACTTATATAAAGTTAGACTGAAATAGTTAATTAACGTTATTTTAAAAACTAAGCTATACGCTATATGGTATAATATATTTAAGTTGAATTCAAGCTAGTATAGAATTAAAATTTCAGCTAGGTTAGATACCAAATAATAAGTGACTCAAAATTCCGACTTCTAATACTGAATATTAATAACCATTGATCTAACAAATATATCTATATGAGAGATAATTAATTAATCAATGACACCCTTTTTTAACTTAAGAAACAAAAAATAAACTTTATAACTCAAAAAAGTTAAAATTAAAATCACACAATTGATTTATGAAATATACGATACGTCACAATTTAGTAGAGTGTCTCTGTCTGTTCTCTGTTCTCTGTTCTCTAATACGAGGAACGGAAATCGGGAAGCGGAATTCTTTTATGTGGTAGTACAATTTAATTTATAGTGCCATTTAATAATGCGTCTAGTTTTAGTTTTGGCGGCTATTGGTTGTTGGTTATTGCGCGAGTTTCCTGATATGGACATTCTAGCGATAAGGACACATGCAGAATATAGACTTATAAAAGAAACGGTGATTAACGTTAGATTCAATTTCCATGAAAAATTAATAAGCGAGTTTCATTCTTTTTATTGTTTCTTGTTATTATTATTATTGATTTTTTTAATCTAGATACAATGAATGTTAAAAAGATAGCTATCATTGGTGGTGGACCATCAGGACTTGTAGCTCTCAATGAGTTTTTGCATACAGCCCAAGATGGTTCTTCCACTATCAATTCTACAGATCCCAAAAATGTGCATCTTCCAAAAAAATGTGCATTTGATGAGATAGTCGTTTTCGATCAAGGCACAGATATTGGAGGAGTTTGGAATTATAATTCACAAACTGATCCTTATTTCCCTGATTCAAAAAATTATTCATTACCAGAATTTATTAGGCCAAATATTATACCTCCAGATGAAAAATTATTAGAAAATTCATCTTTCAAACATCCAATTGAAACTAAAAAATCAACTGAAAATATTCAACTTTGGAATAATGGAGGAGTTTATGATAATCTTTTCACAAATATTCCAAATAGATTGATGCATTTCTCTTCTTGTTTTGATTATAATGTCCCAGGTACAGATCCTAATTCAAATATTTATTATCCATTTGTTAAACATGAACAAGTCTTAGATTATATTAGACATTTTGCAAATGTCTATGGTTTAAAAAAATATATTAGATTTAATACAATGGTTGAAAAAGTTTATAAAATTGGCGAAAAGTGGCATGTTACTGTAGTTCAAACTGATAATAATTCCAATACTGAAAAATGGTATACTGAAATTTTTGATGCAGTTGTTGTCTCAGTAGGTAGATTTAATGTTCCATTTTTCCCTCATATTGAAGGTATGCATGAATTTGTTATAGATCATCCTGGTGTTATTCAACATACCAAATGTTTTAGAAATACTGATGATTTAAAAGATAAAAAACTTTTGCTTGTTGGTACCAGTATCAGTTCAGTTGATTTATTACAATATTTCCTACCTAAATGTAAAGAAGTTTGGCTTTCTTCAAACTCAAACATTTCTTTGATCGATGATAAATCTGAACCTAAAAGTTGGATTGAAGAAATCATGAAAAATAAAATTTTAAATTTTCAAAGAGTTCCTAGAATTAAAAAATTTGTAAATAATTCAGTTGAATTTGAAGATGGTACAATAACTTCTGATTTTGATAGAATTGTATTTGCAACTGGTTATCATTTAAGTTTCCCATTTTTAGATATTCCAGAAAATAGAGGTAAAGAATATATTCAATTAACCTCAGGTAGAGATGACCAAGAGAAATATTCAAAAACAAAAGTTGATAATTTATACTTATATACTTTTTCAATTGGAGATCCAACTTTATGTCATTTGGGTATCCAAAATACTCCATTATTTTTCTTAGCAGCTGAAGTTAATTCAATTGCAATTGCTGGCATTTGGTCTGGAACCAAAAAATTACCTCCAAAAGAAGAGCAAATTAAATGGTGTAAAAATAGGTTTGAAGGTAAAATTAAAAGTTTCCAATTTATTGGTGAAAATGACATCCCAGATTATTTTAGAATGTTTTATAAGTATGCACCTGATAAAAGATTGGATATTGTAAGTTTGTTACAAGATGATGAAATTAAAAATTCAAAATCAACATTAAGTAAATTGTTTTACAAATATGTTAATAAGGAATTGTCAGAATAATTATTTATATGTACATAGATTTTATTATATTATCTCTACGATCTTTATAATCGCAGAAATCATTTCATCTCTTTTAATTTTCTTTTAAGCTCTGTGTTTTGACTTATTAAAATGTCAACTTTTTCTGTTAAATTATTGATATGTTCAATAATTTGATATGCTTCAAGACTAACACCTTTATCACTTGCGTTTTTAACTGGTGGTACTAATTCTTTAAGGTTTTTATTCCATGCAGGGAAATTTTTTGAAAACTCAGGTTCAACATTTTCTGCATCCATTTGTCGTTCAATAGATTGTGCAATCCTATGCCTATTTGCATCATCATTTATATCTTCGTCATAACCATCTGTAAGTAACCATTCCCTGTCTTCTTCATTTGCATCATCAGAAAGATTGAACCTTCTATTATAATCAATCCTCTTGGCTTGTCTAGATTCATAATTTGCAATGATGCATAAAACTGGAGTATATAAAATAAGCATAATTTTGTCACAAATATGATTAAACAACTTCTTGTTCATCCACCATGATAATGGTAAATCAAGTATAAATATTTCTATTAAATTGAAAGGTGGGAAAAAAATCTTTGCATCGGGAGCTCTAATATATTTTAAAACTCTTGTAGCATATTGATGTAAATATTCATCATTAGCATTATCAATAACTTCGGCATAAGCTTGTGAAAATAGTGCAATTAAAATATTCAACAAAATTACACTTACCAAAAAATTGTAAATATAGTATAACACACTTCCATATGGATATGCAAATCTTTCAATACTACTGAAATCTGGGCCACTTAAAACAGTCTGTAACATATTAGTTATAATAAAGTATGTTAAATCTCTTCTACCATCTGCTTGATCAAGTCCAATAAAAGCTTGCAAAAATCCGATTATGACAACTGATAATAAAAAGAAGAAAATAATTGATTCTTTCATCATTTTATTAATAATTACAATAATCACACCAAAAAATTGGTATAAATCACAGAATAGAAACATACGAATCCACATAAATGGTGCTGCCACTGCAATAAATCTTTGCGATGTGATATTATAAATATCTCCATTCTCTGGAACTTCAGTATAAATTGCCCCAACTCTAAAAGTGAGTGAAATAAAAAGAATCAAATAAAGAATATCATTAAAAGCACTTGAAAATTGAATATAACTTGAGCCAAGGTGTAAAAATCTTAAAAATTCATCTAATGCAAACCCAACAGTAAATAAAAATAAAAATATTTCAAAAATATTAAATGAATCAAGGGAAAAATCAACATTGGCAACGATAGTATATAAAATTAAAAATATTATAGCAACAAGAATCTCTAAAGCATTTTGATACAATGGAGTTTGGATCCGATTAGGATTGAAATGTGTCCAAAAATTGCTATCTGCCTTTTTATTAAACAAAACATATTCAGATGGATCATGTTTAGATTGAACAATCCAACCAATCCATAGCCATTTAATACATCTTTGATATCCTGATGTAGAAATAATTAGTGAATGAGTATCAACTGCTAATTCCAAAGCATTTTCTGGTTCTGAATCTTCATCATTTAAATTAATTGAATATCTGTGGCATAGCATAGAAATGAAAAGATATTTATCATCGGTTTCACGATCAATTAATGTTGATGCAAGCATTTCAGCAACTAATGAACGTATTGAATATAATTCATTATTTGCCAATTCTGCTTCAGCTAATGTCTTATACCATCCAGAAACTTTTAATAAACAAAAAATAAGGCATGCTTGATATCTTTTTGTAGATGATATTCTTTCAGAACCATCACCACCAGCAGCTCCATATAAAGCTTTTATAGTTTCTTCCTTTGGAATGCCTAAATCAAAAGCTTTAACTTTCTCAATAGAAACTGGTACTGGAACAATAGTATCTATCATTTTTTTTAAATTTATAGCAACCCTTAAAGCTTGTCTTGGAGATACCGCTTGATAATCATTTGAATCCTCATCGTTGTACAACGGCAACATTCTCTATTGTTATCTTTCCAAAATTAGTAAAATTTTTACCATCGATAAGAAAAATGAGAGCAGCTGAAATAATAAAAGTTGAATTCCGGTCCCCTTACTTAACGGCTCAAGGCTTTAAGCTTAAGTTTTCTATTGTTTCATAAGAAGACGCGTCTCGAAATATCAAGGTCAGTATGAGTTGGTGTTGGCGTTTTTAAATAATGATTGAGTGATTGGTTTCTTTTTTTTTTACAAGAATTGATATATACCAGAACTTAATTTTTGAACAATATTGGTGGCTTTTTAAATAATGTCAAGTAAAGAAATAAATACTTTGCCAGCGTCTTTAAAAAATGAGGTAGAAAAAATAATAAAACAATGTCCACAAAGCAAAGAAGTATTTGGTTTGTTAATAAAACATTTTCAACGAGAACAAAGTGATGAAAAGAGAAAGAAAACAGAAAATACAACCAAGATTTCTTCTTCAGACAATACCAGTACTCTTGAAGGGACTAATATAATGTTACAATTACCAGATTTATCAATTCAATCACCTTTCAGGAAAAGGTTAAATTTAGTTTTTGGTTCATTTAAAGGTGAAAAAAAAGCATATTTAGCATTGACAAAATCGATGGACTCAAAACCTGAATTTTTACTTAACGTATTAACTCCTGAGAATATAAAATTTGCCGCAATAATCAACGTTCCAGAAAAAAAAAGTTTAAGATATTTATTAATAGAATACATCGAAAATGAAGGAAATTTATACAAGAATGATCCCGTTTTAATTCAATTTAATAATGATATTTTTGAAGAACAATTTGGGTCTATTTTAAGTGGTAAAACATTTGTTCAATATCTTACTTCACAATTATCATTAGTAGATTTTAAAGTGTATGATTATACATCTAATGAAGATACATTCTTTGTTCAAAGTTATAAAGGTAATAAAGAAGGATATTTGTATTTTTTACCAAATCATGTTATATTTGGATTTAAAAAACCAATTTATATTTTTAATTCAACAGATATTGAAAGTATAACATATAATTCAATTACTAGATTGACATTTAATGTTCTTTTTGATGTTAAAATTAATGGTATTGTTGAAAATTTTGAATTTAGCATGATCGATCAAAAAGAATTTGAAGAAATTGATAAATATGTGAAAACTAAAGATGTTAGAGATAATTCAATGGCAGATGAGCATAAAGCTCAACAGCAATATAAAAATAATGTTCAATCAAATAATGACCTTGCAGAAGCTGCAAAATTGGTTCCTGGTGGTGATCAAATTGTTTCTAATAATAATAATGCTGATGATGATGATGATGAAGAAGATGATAACTATCATATAGGTGATAGTGAAGATGACCATAGTGATGCTAGTGATCGTGAAGATAATAATAATGATGATGATGATAATAATGCTGACGGTGCTGATGATGGTGCTGGTGACGATGATGATGATGATGAGGCGGAGGATGGAAATTATAATAATAGTTTTGCTAATGTAGGTAATGATTATGATGCAGATACGATTACACCAGGAACATTTGGAAGTATAGACGATTACAGTGCTTTTGATGATAATTTACAACAAGAGCTTCAAGATTTACAGAAGGACTTAGATATTGATGTCAATGAATTACAAAAGGCAGGATATATCAATATGTAATATAAGTTTGTATTTGTACTTTTATTTCTTATGTTTTTATGAGTATTAAGATACTGTAGTAGTAGTGTTCAAAATAGTAGAATTTTTTAGATTAAAAACCTGAATAATAAATAATAAATGGGGGTTAAATAGAATAAAGATGGAATATAAAAACGCAGATTTTTGTTCTATAGTAAACTTTTTCTGGATAAAGTTTAGTCATCAGTAATCCAAAAAGATTTAATATTTTGACATGAGATTCTGCTTTAAATGATTTTCTTATATTATCTTATATTTATTAAAAAGAATATGTGAAGTTGTTTAGTGTATGTTTTTTTTGTTATTTTAGAAGTATTCTATGCTGAAGCTTCTCTAAGCTTTTTAAGTTTGGATAATCTTAATTCTAAAAGCTCATCGTTCTTTTCAACCCATTGTTCGAAAACATAACCAATACCAGTGGTAAAAGCAGCTGAATAGACGAAACCCATTGGGGCATGAAGTAATGGGGCTTGTCTAATACCCATCTGTAAGGCTCTGACACCGACACCTGTAAAAGTTATTGAAATAAATCAAAATTTTCTGTGTTAGTATATCATTTTAAAAAAATAGGAAAAGCTGATTATATTCCTCTCTAAAAAAGTGACCATATAAACATACCAAAAGCAGTCCAAGCTAATAACATTGTATATCCGTGTTTTTTTCTAACTATTGAAGCAAATCAAGCCAGTTTTGAATCAATATCAATGCATGATTATCAGTATTTCTTTTGTACAAAAACATGTACTCGCTTCCCCTCTCAATGTACGATTATTGACACGGAATCAAAAGTAGCAGTTATGTGCGACATATTTGCTTGTTGTAAATGCGACATGACTTTTAAAGCAATCAATTTCCAAAAGAGGAAGGTGCATTCATTCACTTCTGCATGTCATTAGTAACTTACTGTAAAATAAATCCAATTGTAAAATCAATAGTCAGCTCTTATGTTTCGTTGTTGCAAAATTAGCATTATTTAGTTGACTGGTTTTGTTTTCTATCAATTCTATTTGATTACATAATGAGAAAAAATACTTTAAAAGATTTAGATAGATATATTAAAAATAATTAAGTACTATGTATTTGAACTATGTTGTTTGTGATTTTGATCTACCAAAATTCAATAATTGTTCTAAATTAGATTTTACTATTTTAAGAGATAGGCGAAAATCCAAAATTTTTCGACTTTCCATTTCACGAAAAAGAATTTTTTTTCTGAAAAAAATCAATCTGAATGATCCCCGTATTCTATATAAGCCTAAAAAAATTGCAGTATCTAGTGGCTAACTAAATGGTAATTATAATTAAATAAATATAAATGTCTATAAAAACAACGATTTTTTATTTTCCAATACAAAATTTAGAAAAAACTATACCTAAAATTTCTTCGACTCCAATTGTTTCCCCTGTAATTTTACCAATACCATCAACGCTAGACCTTAATCCTTCAGATGCCATAACAATGTCATCCATGGATTTAAAATTATGAAATTCAGAGAAACCAAATAAAACATCATTAACTAAAATTTCTTTTGCCCTATTTGAAATACTAATTGGGTCTTCCTTGTCTACATATGAAATTTTTTGAAACATCTTGGTCAAGGTATCTACCAATTCAGAAATACCTGATTGTTTTGTACAACTTATAAAAATAAAATGGTCTTTTGACAAATTAAGTTTAGATGAAAGTGAAGTTAATAAGCCAGCCTTTTCACTCTCATTAATCAAATCAGATTTATTGATGATAACCAAAACCTCCTTTTGGTTATCATCTTTTAATTGTAAAGCATGTGAAAGGAAAGTTTCATCAATTTCTATTTCATTTGCAGGTAATATTAAAACATTTATATCTGATTCTAAAGATCTTTTCTTTGCTCTTTTTATACCTTCATTTTCAATTATATCAGAACTTTCTCTAATGCCTGCCGTATCGCCAACAACAACTTTAAAACCGTTAACATCCAACGGCACCTCCATCGCATCTCTTGTCGTTCCTGCAATACTGCTAACAATTGCTTTATCATCTTGTGCTAAAATATTAAGTAAACTACTTTTACCCGCATTTGGAGGTCCCGTCAACGTTAACTTTATACCATCCAATAAAACTTGTGAACGTCTAACTTTTAGTAAATAGTCGTTAATTTCAATTTCTAAAGTTTTGATATCTTTCTCAACAGTATCGAAAAGATCATTAACTTCTTCAATATCATGGTCTTCACCAAAATCAATTACGGTTGTCAAAAGTGCAATATTTTTTAAAATTCTTTCCCTCCAATTGTTAAACATTACATTTGTTTGTCCTTTCATTGAAGTTAACGCACTTATTCTTTGTGTTTCTGTTTCAGCATTAATCAAAGTATTTATCCCTTCAACTTCAGTTAGATCAAACCTTTGATTTTGAAATGCTCGTTTGGAAAATTCACCATGTTCTGCTAGCCTAATAGGTGCATTAGGTGTATGAAATTTAGCGATTGTACTCATAACACGATTAATGACTGCCGTTCCACCGTGTAAATGCAATTCTAATAAGTCTTCACCTGTGTATGACTTTGGTGATTTAAAGTAAAGGATTAAACATTCATCTAATAATAATAAATTTGAACTTGTTTTTTCTGCTTTTTTCGGAATTACCACATCGTAAATCTTTCTAACTGTTGCAACTCTATGTTTAGGTAATTTTTCAGACTGAGTTAGTTTCCTGAATATATTTTTGGATGCAGGACCAGTGATTCTTATGACACCAATTGCAGATTTTGCAGGAGCGGTGGATAATGCATAAACTGTGGGGGATAAAATTTCTTGTTTCAATTTAACATAAGTGGAAAACTGTCGAAGTGTAGAATATGGTCTAATTATCATAGAAATCTATCTCTATTGAAAGTTATGTAGATAAAAGTGAAGCAATCAGAGTTTCAGAGTTTTGTGCATATTAAATTTTTAGCAAAAAAAGACATTTTTTTAACTTCTCGACATATTTCATTTATGCTTTTTTCCTGATTTCTGACAATAAGTGAAAAAAAGATAGAGTATTTTAGGTTATATGTTGTATGATAATTAAAATTTTTCAAAATACGTAATATATAAGATAATAAAAAGTAAGCAAATAGGGTAGTAAAGGAAAAAGACTATAATACAATTGAAAGCAAGGAGAGTTTTAGGTATAATATAAACAGATCTAAGAAAATTCAAGAAAACGAGTGAAAATACCTGCATATACTTGTAATGTAATGCAAAAGGAATGACTTCTTAAAATAGATGTTAGTCTAGTAGCTTCCTTGTAATATTTGGCAATAATAAATTTTTCTCTTCTTTGAAAAATTAAGAAGTAAAATTGTTCTTTTCTAATGTAAAATTATACTTTTACTTTTTTCTTTTTTCTTTTTTCTTTTTTTTTTATTTTTTATTTTTTATTTTGTAAAAATAACAATAATTATTGTAATTATGGCTATAAGAACTAACGATTAGATGATTGAAAAAGTCGTCGGAATTTGTAACTGAAATTTTAACATTCAGAAACGAAAATTTGAAAGCATTTTGTAATCTTAAAACAAATTCCAAATTCTTGGATAAAAGAATTATTCAACTGATTATACAACAACCTGATGCTTGCTTTGCTATTGGTCTTGCAATTAAACTAGCTCTTGTTGCAACTTCAAAAACATCATCAACAGCTTCACCAGTTAGAGAAGAACATTCAATATATTTTTTTGCACCAATATAATGAGCAACACGTTCAGCATCTTGAGTTTTCACATATTTAGATGAATAATTCGGATCAGAGCCGTCATCAATAGGCCTTAAATCTTTTTTTAGACCAATTAATATTACCGGAGCATTTGGACAATATTGTCTCACTTCTTGAGCCCATTTAACTGCAGCATTTTCTAAAGAATCTGGTGCATTTAAGGCAAAACCAATTAAAATTATATTAGCTTTTGAATAAGACAGTGGTCTTAATCTTTCATATTCTTCTTGACCTGCAGTATCCCATAAAGTCAATCTAACAGGTTTACCGTCCACACGGCAATCAGTTGCATAATTTTCAAAGACTGTTGGATGATATTCAGTTGGAAATTCACCTAATGTGAAAACATATAACAAAGATGTTTTACCACAAGCACCATCACCGACAATGACGATTTTTCTCTTAATAACGTTGTCGTTTGGACCAGTTGACATAATGATATTTAAATGATTAGTTTGAAAATGTGATATATATTTATAGTATTAATTATTAAAAATGTTGGAATTTTATTATAAAAATTAAGCTGAGTAAGACTGTTTTTTTAAACAGTGAAATTTGAAAAAAAAATTGTAAAACTTAACGTTGTATTATGATTCAAATGGGGTATATGTATGAAAGTTTTTATAAAATGAAGTTGGGTTTGCTTCGGAACATACAAAGGGGTTATTGATTATGGCGATGATGCAAATAAACAAAAACTGTTCTTAGTATGTGATGCAATTAAAATTTACCCTCTTAACTATATATGTGAAAAGAAGTGTTTTGTATCTCAACTCAACAAATCAATAGCTCAAGCTTCAGAATTGGATTCAAACACCATGTGTTGAAATATGGTGGTTTGCACTTTGAATTGATGGTGCTGGTGGTGCACCTTGAAACCGAAACCTGGATCTACAAAGTGGAAAAAAAAGGAAAATATTCGCGCTACGTTTTGTTTTGTTTGTTTGTTTGTTTATTTTATTTATTTTAGTTTATTTTTAACTTGATTTCGATTTTGATTTTGATTTTGATGATTCTGGTGTAGTTTCCATGAATTAATTACATGTATATGAAATATAGTAAGTTTTAAACAGCTAAAAGGTATTACAAAGTGTTGTTGAAATTGGACCATGGAGAAGAACCAAGAAACATGGAACTTTCTTTCTTCTGTGGGGAAGTTGAGCCGTTAAGAGCAGGAATACTGGATTCTCCAGGTACAGTGTAGTCTTGTAGACCTAAAATATTATTCACAGATAATCCAGGAATGCTTGTGGTAGTATTTGTATTCATATTCATATTCATGTTCATATTCAGATTTGTATTTAGATTTGTATTGAGATTCGTATTCATATTCATATTATTGTTAGACAGGTTTATGTTAGGGTCAGATATCGCCGGATTGAAAGGAATATTGTTCAATCTGTTAAACGCATTCATATTATCCATACTATTCATACTATTCATACTGTTCACACTATTCATACTGTTCATACTGTTCATACTTTTCAAATTGTTCACATTGTTCATAACAGTAATATTATTAATATTAGACATAGTATTCATATTGTTCAAACTTCCAAAGCCACCCAATACATTCATCATATTAAAATCATTTAGTGTTTTCATATCATTAATATTGATATCATTCATAATATTGCTCATACCAATATTACTCATTCCAATACCTCCCATATCTATGTTATTTATGTTTGGAAGATTGTTCATACCATTAAAACCATTCATGTTTATTCCCATATTCATAAATGCGTTAACATTATTAGGAGTAGTATCAGAGGGTCCATTCGTACTTTCAATCTTCACAGTGCTCTCATTTTTATCACTGTTGAAAACTTCAAAATGATATTGCAATTTAAAATCTAAGTTTTTAGTTAATGCATGTTCAAATTGTTCCATGGTCAAACTTGGAATAATATGGTTAATAATTGATCTAATATAATGATATAATAATGGAATAGAATATGTATTAGGTTCAAGTTGTGGTAATTTATTGGAAGCTTTAAGGACTTCCAGTTGAATTAATTCAATCTGTGAATCATTTAATTCACTTTTATCTACTGCTTTATAATTAACAATATTATCATTATTTATTTTGTTATTCCATGTAGTAGTTGAGTTTTTAAAATCATTTAAATCTTTGGCTGCCCATATAGGACTTTGTTGCTCCATTGAAAGTTGATTCAATTCATTACTAACACTGGGACTCCATATTGATTGCGATGGTTGCTGTTGATCTAAACCATTAGCGCTTAAATTCCTTCCATCAAATAAAAATGGATTAAACAATTGGTTATTTTCAATTCCTGGATTAAAATTAGAATTTGATGAATCATTTTGTGAGTTTACAAAATTTCCATTCAAAAATTTATTATTTTTGTAAGAACTGGTGGTATCGGCATCAATATTATGTAATTTCATATTAACAAACTTTGCATTTATACCTGAAATTGATGGAGCTTGTGAAAAACTCTCGCTTGGTGGCATAACATTGGATTTGAAAAGAGATGAAGGTTGATTCAAGTCATCAGGGATTGATTCAACGTTTTTATTGTGGTTTTCGTATGAAGAAGGAATAATCTGTCTTGAAACAGGTGATGTGGTGCTAATATCAGAAATTGGAGATGGATTAATTGACAAAATTTCTGATTCGATTGTCTTTTTATCTTGAACTTTCTCTTTTTCGTTCAAAAGCTTCGCCTTTTCAACATTTCTTTCTTTCTCCTTTTTTAACTTTTCTTCACGTTTTATTCTCATTTCTTCTTCTCTTTGTTTTTTAACTTCTTCTCTCTTTCTTTCTTTATCCTCTTTTTCTTTACGTTGACGTTCAATTTCAGCTTCTTTTCTTTTCCGCTTTTCCTCCTGCTTACGTTTCATTTCTTCTTCACGCTTTTTCTTTTCAGCTTCTTTACGCTTTCGACCCTCTTCAGTTTTACGAAGTTGTTCTTCTCTCAACATGAGTTCCTTTTGCTCCTTTTCTTTTTCAAGACGTAGTTTTTCCTCCTCTTTCGCCAATTTTTGTAACCTCTTCTTCTCTTTTGCCTTTTCTTTCTTCTTTTTTTCTTTTTCTTCCTTCTCCTTTTTAAGTTTTGCTTCTCTCTCTTCTTCATCTAATAAACTTCTTGAAATATCATCTGAGCGTTTAGCCTGAAATGCATCATGAAGTTTTTTACGTAGAAGTTTGGACGTTACAATCTGAAGCATTTTATAAGTCTCTATAATCCTCCTTCTTGTAGCATAGTTTTGATCATTAACATCAGATGTTTCAGATTGAGCATCACTCTCATATTCTTCTTCTTCTTCCTCTTCTTCTTCGTCTTCCTCCTCCTCCACATTCTCATCGTTCTCCGGTTCTACATCGAGTTTGTTATCCTTATTTGTCATTTCCTCTTTTTCTTTGTTTTTGTTCTCATCACTCTCATTATTATCTATTCGATCGTCAACAACTGAATTATCTAACTTTTCAATCAAATTTATAAAGTTTTCACCATTATTTTTAACTAAATCGTCAGCAACTGACAATAACCCATTAACAGAATAGTCTCTTGATTCGTCTTCACTCTCATGTGTTTTATTTGAACCTTCTTCATCCTCATCTTCCGTCTGTATTTTTACTTCATCTATTATACCTAAAATTGAATTAATAAAATTTATATTTAATTCTGTCTCATCTATTTTTTTAAGTGCAAGAAATCTTGCATTACTGAAACCTTTGTAAAGTATCATAAGTTCATGTGAAACGAAAGGTCTTTTCGCTTTGCATAGCTGACAAGATTGGTTAAGTTTAAGATCATCATATGCTAACTTAAGAACATCCATAAAATCTAAATTTGCAATAGCCCTTTTTTTCTCATGAGGTAATTCAATCCAAAATTGGATCATACCAGGTATTTCCTCTGGGAATTCAAAATCCCAGAGATAATTCCCTATCAATGGGGTTTGAATAATTTCTAATATTTCATGTGTTAAAGTTAGGCCAAGTTCCATTCTTTGATCACTTGAAGTTTTTATCCTGGATTGAGACATTTTATGCTTATGGCACGAACAAGTATGTCCTTCATAATCTTCTTCATCTTCATCTTCATCTCCATCATCGTTTTCTTCATAATACTCATGTTCGTCATCATCTTCTTCGTATTCTTCTTCGTATTCTTCTATATTGGGAGAATTGTTATTAAGGCGCAATTCTTCACCTTCCTTAATGTTATTGAGATCATCATCGCAATATTCACACACAGAGTGGTTTTGATCTTCATTTTCACTTTCAATTTCATCTTCTTCGTCATCATCTTCATCATCCAGAATCTCTTCGAAACCATTCTTTCCATGTCGTACCACATGTTTATTGCCTTCTCCATCACGGTAAATATGAATATCATCATCATTAGCTCTTTGAATAATAACATGACCATTTGGTCCCTGTCGAATAATTCTTGTAGTTGGATAGTCATCTTGTATATCTTCAAGTTCAACTTCGACAGTCATATCACGATGAGGAACATAAGCCTTATCTATCTTCCCATTCTCACTATTCCCATATTCAAAATGAATATCTTGCGCTGAGATGTAACTTTCAACCATAATTTTGGATAATTATTACAGATGTTTAATATCAAATGATTATTTCGATTTATTCAAATGCAAATAGGCTGATTAAACTAATTTCGTGAACAAAAATACCTAACAACCAAAACTTCAAATGAAAATCAAATACAAGTTTAATATCAATTAGGCAACAGCGTTTTCTATTTGTTATTCAGGAGTCACTTTGCTTAAAAATGAAAAACTGAATGGCAACTTAACTATATGTATCTCCTCAGTACCATGTATGGTCCATTTAAAAATTATTTCCTCACTATAGAGGCAAGTTCAGGTAACATCTGGAAAAAAAAGTTAGAAAATGCGAAATTCAAGTTATTTGAAACTTTTCAGGCTTTTTCCCTTTGTTCTCACTTTTCATTTTTCAAACCAATCTATTTCTGTCTTGAGTTCGAAATGATGTAAGTATAACATGCATTATATAGCATGATCATTAAATACTTTGCACATCTGTTATTCTGCTGTTAAGAGTATGTAACTTATAGGATCATTCAAATAATGATGACAGTTTTTTTTAGGATATTTGCAATATAATATATTAATAAACCTTTTCTACTTTTTTTTATTGGTTTATTTTTCCATTACTAAATTTTTTAATCGTATGTTTATCATCTATACTGGTCACCATTGAAGCTTGCATACTTTGAAACTATTGAATTACAGCGTAGTTATTTTTTTGTAACTTTTCAACAATTCGAAAAGGAATGATAAACCAATTTATAGGAGTCTATAAAAAGTTCAAGCAGCATAAATCAAGGTATGTTGGTAATAGCAACATTGGTTAATTTAGTCATTTTCATTTACTCAAAAAAGTATTTTTTTTTCTTCTCAATTTAGGATTTTTTCGTTAAGATTAACTTGCAGTATAAAAAGAAAGAACAAAATCTGGTAAATTTCTTATTGATTCAGTGAAAAAGACTTTTAAATGTAATATTTTATTGCAGAAAAGAGCATTATTTTCAATAAAATATTTCTATAATTTCAGAAATGTGGATTTTAACTAAAACATGTATTATTTTATCTCTAATTTCTAAATCTTTTTAGTTTTAGGGTTAAATATAGTGATTTAAGTAGAATGCAAAATTTATCAATTCTAACAAACCGATTTATAAAAGGTAAAACTGTCGCTGGAGTGGAGTATCATTATTTTTATAAAATTAAAAGGAAGCTTCTTTTTATTAAAAATGCATTTTTTTGCAGTTTTTTCCAACCACATAATAAGGGCGATAAATCAAAGCTTTTACAAAAATAAAAACATCCTGACCTTCTAGGGAGTACTCGGTTTTATTGTAAACTCCACGATTTGGTGGAATAATAAATGTCAAGATAAGCAAAAAAGTAGCAGAAAGGTGGATCGTATTAAGACCCTTAGAAACAGTAGTTTTTGTTGATCAAATATAAAATAAAGTTGTATGTAATCATTCTAATGTAAAAAATGAGGTTCATTTACCTGTTTCTTGTGGTTATCTTTTCTCTTATAATAAATATGTAAGTAGTTAAAAGCAAGTTTGCATAATATCTAATATAATGCTAATATTTCTAGCACTACTGTAACATTAACATTAGCGGAAGGAGAGTTTTCGGAAATGTAAAAAAATTGGAGATATATCGATACTTATCCTGCATATAGTATTTGACCTTCATTTAAGCTAATACTATTTATAGCAAAACTTAGTTTTTCTTTTTGAAAAACATTGCAATCAAAATCAGTAGTAAGAGAACAAGAAATTTTAAGCCCTTTTTTTGGCAAATTATAAAGATGGGTTTGTATTTGCACTATCAATTTAGTCTGTCGTATTATTTTACTTTCAGCAAAATTTGTTAAAAAAGGCTTTATGTAATATACATTTACATGATACAAATTAGTAATATTTGTACTTTTCGTTCTTGAACCTTTTTTAGTTTACTAATTAGTTAAAATATGCCAATAATACTACAAGAATTAACTAATTTTCTAATGGTCTTTTTTAAAGTATAACTCATGCTATTCTGGATCATATCATTACTTACAATAGACTCTTTTGAATAATTGATCGTTTTGATATTATCCATTTTCTTTCATCAGTTAACTTTGTAGTCTACAAAGATCGCAATTTTTATAGTCATGAGAACTACATAAAAACTAGATGAATTAGAGAGCAAGCATTTTTTCCGTACAACTCACACTCTATAATTCAAGTTCAATAAGTCTTATATCAGAAAATACATATTCTAGGGAGGTACTTTCACCGGGTTACACTTTATTTATTATTTCTTTAATTGCTTTCATTTATTCCTTTTATGCACAAAACAGTAATGTTTAATTTCCAATTCAGTATCGATTTCCATTAAAAGACTAACAAAGTATAATTAATTATGCCCAATTATTATTATGTAATCAAATAAAGATTAAATTATTGAAGTTATACTATGTTTTACAGAGAAGCCTTTTGACTTCTAAAGTTTTGCTTTGTTCCTGGGCTGATATTTTTCTTTGCCACGTGATCATTATATTACAATGTGATATAAAAAAATAAAATTTTGGATTTTTCAAATTTAATATAGCCAAGTGGTAAATTTAGTCTTTTTTGCTATGACGCGTGAGTTCACAATTACATTCACATGAATTCTTTGTAAATCGAAAATAGATGAAACTGCTAATCAAGATTCACTTTTAAGATGGAAGTTTTTGAATTATCTACACTCATAAGATTTGCTTTTTTTTTGAAATATTTTCAGTAATATCATCAACCCGGGAGTATTAACATACAATGGATTCACTCACTTTTGTTACTCCCGCAAATGTGCGATCTCTTATAGTTCCCGTCAATGAACTTGATCAGACCGATTTTGAAAAAATACTTGAGACATTGAAAAGAGTGAAAGATGTTAGAGCTGTTGATTTAACTCATAATCCAGGAAAATTTAATCCACAGGCATATCCGCAAGGTCATATTTACTTAAATTTTGTTACAAGAGATGAAGATGAAGAAAGTTTGTTTTTACACGATTTTGAACCATATAGAAAGACCACAATTGTAATAGGTATAGCTAAATGGAATGATGAATTAAATACTGATATAATACGAAATTTAAAATCAGAGTTGAAAAAAAAATATCCAGCACCAATGAGTCAATTTGTCATGATTTTTGATTGTCCAATTGATTTTTCTTGTGAATTGAGTGAAGTTTATGCAGTAAACGAAAATACCTCCAATATGGAAACAAAAATTTGTGATTTAACATCGAGATTTTTGAGTAATTTTTCTACTTACGCTTCAGCATATGAACATACAACTTTAAGATCACCAGGAAATTTAAATGGTACAGTTTCAAAACCAAAAAGAAAAATAACTAGTTCTTTTGAATTAAATCCGGAAAAAGTTAAACAGATGAGTTCTAAAGGAAGGAAACAAAAACTAGTGGCCAACTTTTACCTGATGGCTGGTAACTTGAAAAGCTCATTGTCCGAATTTTGTGAAGCCATCTTCAATCTAAAAGCAGCAAATGATTTTTTATGGTTAGCATCTGCATTGGATGGATTAGCTGTATGTTTGTTTTTATTATCTTCCATTGGTGCACCTTATCAATTACCACCTTTTATTCATTCACTTTTAGATTCTGCAAAAGACATTGATCATATGTTATCATCACCAATGGTATCACCAAGACCTTCGCTTCAATTGAACACTTTTAGTAGTTTAAATAATTTATCCAATCACACACCTGAACCAACATCATTATCTGTCGTTCCATTAGATGTTGTTGAATCAACAATTTTTGCTTGTGGCAAGTTATCCGTCGCATATTATGAACAAGCAAGACATTTTGGTATTGATTATGTTCCTCAAATTGTTGTCTCAGAAAGCTTATTACGTTATGCCTCTTTGTTGGTTTTAATAAACACAAATGGAAAATTTGATCTGAATTTAATTGAAGAAATCTTATATTCATCAACAATTTATAATGGAAATCATGTTTCAAAGAGTTTTGACTTAGAATATTTCAATAATCTTTGTTTTCATGTTTTGAACGCCGAGTTTAAACATCTAGCACCTTCTCAACAATTAAAATTTTTTTACACTTTAACGTTTTTATATTCAAGAACAAATATGAATATGAAAAAGTGTTTGATGATAAAAAATTTTTTTGACTTGGTCATTTCTTCTCAGCATATTATATCAATAAATAGATTTGAATATCAAAGTCTAAATAATTTGTTAAAAGAATATTGTGAAAATTATGGAATTGCAATCGATTCTAAGACATACATTAAACATCCCAATCATATTCAGAAGAAAATATTATATCAGATTCTACATTTTTGCGAGAAAATCAACCATTATGAAGGTTATATTTATTACAGTTCAATCATACTATCGCATTTTAGATCTTTACTAACAGAATCGGAGTGTATTTCCATTCACGACAAGATAAAAGGATATAAAGTTTTTATTAATAAATCCCCGGAGTATTGGGATTCAAATTTCTTTTTAGATTTTCAATTTCAAACAACTGTTAATCAAATTGTTGAAGCTGAAGAGTGTAATGTTAACATTTTGATTAGAAATTCTTTTGCATTTGAGATCGAAATTAAAGATTTAGAGTTATCTACAAAAAACAATTTTCCATTAGAAGTATTTGCGACTGATAAAAGACAAGTTGATGGCTTAAACTCACTACCTACAATATATATGCGACCATTCATGGAAATGGTCATTCCAATTATTATTATACCAAAAAAGAATGGTAAGCTAGTAATAGATGGTATCATAGCTTCTGTCGATATATGTAAAAGACAGAAGTTTGTTACTAATAATCGTAAAGCTATACCTTTTCTTCCAAAGATTAAGAGGAAGCCGATTAATATTGTTGATACTTATGAGACAATAAAAACATGGGAAATTTCTGTTGTATATAAGCAGCCGCTTTTGAAAATTGTTGACATTAAGTTGACTGACAAATGGCTGATGCTTTTAGATGGTGAAAAGAAGCAATTTAAAGTCGTCTTGAAAAATATGACAGATACTGAAATTAACCATTTGATTTCTAAATTCAAAGATTCAACGACCGATAAGCTTACTGCGGAGCTGAGCAATAAATTGTTGCAACCAAATGAAATTTATGAAATTGAATACCAATTGCTAATGAAAAAACCGTTTAAAATTTTGAATAAACATGCACTTGTTCAAATAAAAGGTAATGAATCATTTCATTTAGAGGTTGAGATAACTGGTAAATTGGGGGTTAACGAAGCTCACTTGGTTCTCGAATATTCTCATCAAAAGGACACATTATCTGAATTTAAACGAAGTTTAACCATTCCTGTTAATTTAACTGTATATCCAAGCGTTGAACTTGCAGGTTGTGATATTATTTCTTTGACCACAAATACTAGAATTAGTGAACAAAACGATAATTTATGTTGGAAATATTTGAAAAGTATGAAAGGGCAAAATTTTAAGCTTTCTAACTTTTGTTTACTGGCGTTAGATTTTGTAAACATGTGGTCAGAAGAAATGGAAATTTGCATCGAATATGATACAAAAGCTACAGATCCAAAAGATCCAAAAGAATCATATAATTCTGCTGGTGAAGTTGAAGAGGGAACATTCGTTACTAGGGCATTATTGCACAGCAGGAAAAATATTAGAGTGTTTATTCCGTTGCTCAGAATGGATTTCGAAGAAGAGTTTTTAGATAGGAGAATTCCAAGTTTGAGAAATAAGCAATTCATTGTAGACAAAAAAACACCAGTTGCTGAACAAACTTTTATCAATCATGCATTTTGGTATAAAGAAGAGATTTTAAAGCATTTGAAGGCAACGTGGAAAATTTCATCAACAGCAACAAACTCTATTCACTCTGGAAAATGTGGAGACATTGAATTGCGAGGTTTCAAATTTTCCTCTAAAATGATTGAAGTTCTTGAAGTCGAAAAAATTGGAATTCAATTGAAACTATTAAATGAAAATAACGAAGAAGTCGATCTCAATGCGATTGAATCAAACAAATTTTATACTATTCATGTTAGACTGACAAATAGAAATAAATACTCAATATTTGGTATTATAAGACACATACCAGTCTGCAAAGACCCACCCTACACATATGAAAAGAAAATCCTCATTAATGGCGTTTTGCAATTTAGTATTGAACAGTCATTGGACCCAGGACATCACAGAAATTACGATTTGGGAGTTGTTTTTATAGAAAAAGGTGAATATGAATGGGGTGTGCTCTTTGATGAAATTAATGATTGGGAAGAAGGGCATATCAACATCAAGAAGCAACATTTGCAACGAGAACAACTCAAGTTTACTGTAAAATAGTTTTTCTTCTTTGTATTCTTTTTATATTTATTTAAAACTTAAAACTAATTACTATTACTTTTGAAAATACTCATCTTTGTTCAGGAGTAACTACCTTTTTATCAACTAAACAAAATACTCTCCTTAACCGTAATTGGGTGATCCCAGATAAGGTGTCTAATGTTAGCATAATGTTAACGTAATTTTCCTTGACATACATTAGATCAATCTACAACATTTCCCATGAAGAAAGAAAAACTATTTGCAGCGAACCCGAACTAATTTGTCCGCACAATCAGCATTTCATCCCTCAAAGAGATAGAGCATTACGGGAAAAAAAGTTATCCGGCCAAAAATTTAATTGTGGCCAAATCTGTCTTTCAAAAGAATACTCTGAGGATTAGGAAGGAATACAGGATTCTAACGCTGAATATAATTTATCATCCTCTTTGTATGGATGATTCCTACTTTTTTTCTCTTTGAAATATTGTAAGCAAAATAAATACGATCTCAGTTGCAAAATGTCGGGTTCTATTTTAAGGGCACGTGGGTGGAATGTTGGTGATGAAGAACAATATTTAGCTGTTAGTCCAAATGCTGAAATTGTTTCACTTTATCAAACAAACAATCAAGCAATAAATGAGGAAGATAACATTTTAAAAGTTGCGGAGAGAACGGGATTCGAAAATATTCAGTGCATCAATTATTCAAATGCAAAACCAGGATTAACTGCAATCGGTCAACTCAATGGTAAATGTTTATTATTCGATATTAGAAATACACAAATTGAACCAGTTATTTTGAAACCATTACAATCAAGATCATGTAATTCTGTTTCTTTCAATGAAAATGGTTTAATTGCAATGGGTTATGACAGAGGACGACAGGATCATTCTATTCATGTTTGGGATATCAATAGTTTCCAGAGAGGTGATTTTCTGGGTAAAACAAGTAAAATTTTCAGTTGTATTACAAATGAAAGCATATCTTCGTTATCATTCTGCCCAAATGAACCAAAAAATTTTGTTACAGGTAGTTACAAATTGTTAAGAGAATACGATGTAAGAAGTAATCAGCCAATTTATCAAATTGCTACGAGATGTACTTTAAATATTAGTGTGAACCCATTTACACCATTCATGTTTGCATCAAATAGCGAAGATGGTTCACTTGCAATCTGGGACAGAAGGAAATTATCGGAATCATTTCAAATAAACAATGCACCTCAAAATACTGCAGTTTCTAGTGAAGGTCCTATATTATTGTTCAATAAATTATTAAATGACTATCAAAGAAGAACCAATGGATCACCATATAGATTTTCGTCTGTTCAAAGTGGAGAGATAGGTGCATTGTTTGATGGTGATCTTGTCAGAAGATGGAAAATTGAAAATATACCACCATTATCATCTGAGCTTTCTCAATATGAGCAAATCTTTGAATCAAGTAAACGAGAAAATCCTGCATTTGTTTCAAAAATTGCTAAACCTGCAGGATCTATGTTCATTTCTAAAGTTCATGATACTAAGACTAAATATGAAAGGGTTATTTCATTTGATTATGCACCATCCAAAACATCTGCATATGGTATTGATCTTGTCTGTATGAGACAATCTGGTAGTATATATAAAATGAAAGTCATTGATAGTCAAAACGGTATTGTTTTTAACTCATATAATGATGTCGCATTTTGCGGATCTAATGGTGTGTGCAGCAAGTTTGTTAAAGATGAGGTCACCGATAGAACTAGAAATATTAATGATAAAGTATCGGGTTTATCAATCACTAATCAAGCTGGGGAATCTCTTGGTAATGGTCATGTAGACACAGAAGATGATGCTATTCAAAATAATGGGGCCAACAAAATTATAATAGGAAAGGATAGCAATACAGATTATACTAAAAAAAAAGTAGATGTTTATGTTGGTGAAGCAGAAACAATGTGCTTGACTCCAGATAAATTATTGGAAAATGATATTTGTACATCAATTAGAAGAAGAGCAACCAGAGGTTACGGGGTAGATGCTAAGAAAAACATGGAAATTCTAGATTCTATGGAAACGTATGAAACTCAGCTACATTTAAAAAATGCTTGGAAATGGATTGATATTTCCTATAATCTTATAAGTGCAGGAAAAATGAATTTTGCAGATTTTGACTTTGGATATTTAGGTGTTTTGGGTATCTGGAATATGGATAAAGATTTTATGATTTTCAATAGATATTCAGGATTCAGAAATGTTACTGAAAAAGATGTTACTAATGCTGCAAGGGGTATTGTAGAGCGGAGATCCAAGGAATGCAATTTATTAGCTAAACCAGTCATCGGATTTAGTGGTAGGAGTTCAAAAGAAATTCAAAGACGTTTAGCGATGTACGTTATTGGTTGGGATTTTGGTGTTAGAGATTTGGAGGAAAAATATATTAGTTTGATTGCTAATGGTAATTATGAACGTGCAGCTGGTTGGGCTATATTTCATGGCGATGTTAACCGTGCAATCACAATACTTGGTGAATCAAATAATGAAAGTTATAGGATTATGTCAACTGCAATTGCAGCTTATACCGCATTCAAGGATTCTGATACTAATAACACATGGAAGGATAGATGTAGACAATTGGCTTCTGATTTAGCTGATCCATATCTAAGAATCATTTTTGCATATGTTGCAGATGGTAATTGGTGGGATGTTTTGGATGAGTCAGCATTACCATTACGAGAACGACTAGGCGTTGCCTTGAGATTTTTACCCGACTCAGAATTAGAAATTTACCTAAACAGATTAGCAGAATCTGTTATTGAAAGAGGTGATGTTGAAGGTATTATTTTAACAGGTATAACTATGAATGGTATTAAATTATTACAATCGTTTGTCGACAGAAACAATGATATTCAAAGTGCATGTTTGATAGCTACCTTTGCTAGCCCAAAATATTTTTTTGATGAAAGAGTTGAAAATTGGGTTGAAAATTACCGTTCTTTGCTGAACAGCTGGAGTTTGTTTTCGGCACGTGCAAAATTTGATATTGCAAGAACAAGATTGTCCAAAAAACTAAATGAACAAAACTATTTCAAGCACGTTCCAAGACAATTGTATTTACAATGCATTAATTGTCATAAATCAATTACTAGGGATGACAGTTCCGATATTGAGGAGTATGCTAAAAAGCCTAGAAAAACAAATAACAACCATTCATGCGACCATTGTGGGTATCCATTACCAAGGTGTGCTATTTGCTTGATTACACAGGGAGTTTCAGTTCCGAAAGAAATAATGCATATGCGCAATCCTAATATTGAAGAAGATCTTAATATAGGTTTCAGGCAAGGAAGCAATGGATTAAATAGATTGAAACCAACGGAGAATTCTAGACGAGATCAAAGTGAGTCTCAATTTAAAGAATGGTTTAGTTTCTGTCTTTCTTGCAATCATTGCATGCATGTTGGCCATGCGGAGGAGTGGTTTGCGAAACATTATGTATGCCCTGTGCCGGCTTGTGAGTGTAAATGCAACAATAGATAAATAAAGAAATTAGTTACACATTTATATAATCTGCAGCCAATGTATTACTTAATGAGGAAAATCTGTCAAAAATCATGTAGCACGTAGAAAAGCGAAAGTGTTTAATTTTCAGAAAATTGGAAAAATGAAACTTAATGCTTTAATTTGGGGTGAGATCTGCACGG
>JAJLXI010000001.1:88197-156972 GCA_030571145.1 Pichia sp. yHKS168 | reverse complement strand
GTGTGTGCAGCCTTGTGCCTCGTGAATTTTGTCAGTAACTGGATCGCTACGCTTGAGCAATGTTTATTTTAATATCGTTTGATGTCTAGCCAATAGATTTCAAACGGTTAGAAGGTACAAACAAAGTATTTGACGTTACTAGAGCAGATATCAAATAAGTTTTCCCCTTAGTAACTATTTGTTTGAGTCCAATTGAAGCTTATATTAATTTATACCTCATTTGTTTTCTATTTTTAGCTCCATCAATTTTATCAACCACATATAAATTACCAACAAAGCAAACTTGCAATGTCATCAAATAATGCCAAAATTAATGACATTTTAAAGAAAATTGACAGAGAGAGAAAGTTGGCTGAAGGTGCAAGTCATTTGAGAAAGAAAACAGATAATCCTGCAGTCATTCAAAAATGTAATACACAAGTCAGAGAAGCCCAAAAAAATATTGAATATTTAGAATCAGTTTTGAAAAAGTTACAGTTGTCAAATTCAGAATCTGCTACTTCTATAGCTACAATCCCAGATTCTGTTTCTGTTTCTAAAGATTCTCCTAATTCAAATGGCAAGATGTCATATATTCAAACTAAACAAAGACCCCTTTTCACTGCATTAGACTTACTTAAATATGACTGTCCCTCATTAGGGCATAAGATTCAATATATGATGCAATTGTTGGAATTTAAAATTCAAGTTGAAACTCAATATAAAGAAGCAAATGACAAAATGTATAACCTTTATCAAGTAGAAGGCGATCGTTCTAGCATTGCAATGGCCGAAAGAGGTAGAATAGAGAGTGATAGAAAAATTCAATTGATGAGAAGAGCTTTAAAGGAATATCAATCCATGTATATCGATTTTGATGATATTTCACGTGAAAATGCAATGATTAATACCGTTAGAAAAAATCCTTTATCTGGTGTATTATTTATTCAAATTCAAGCAGTTAAAAATGTTGATCATATTCAATCTCCCTTTTTTTCAAGAAACCCAGAATGTGTTATCAGTATTAAAATTGATGACAATGAAAGAGCTAGAACAAAAGGTTCAAGAAATGATAGATGGGCAGATTTTTTTGATATTAAAGTCGATAAAGCTAATGAATTATCCATTACCGTTTATGATAAAATAGATGATCAATTGATACCTGTGGCACTGTTTTGGTTATCTTTATCTGATATTGCAGAAGAAATACGTAGACAGAAAGTTAACCAAGAAAGAGTCACTTCTGAACATTGGATAAATGCCACAAATATTCAAGAAAATTTGGTTAAAAAAACTCCAACAAATTCTGCATCTACGTTATTAGATTCTGTGCCTGATTTGTCATCTCATGTTCCAACTACCAGTCTAGACAATTCCATGGGTGTTTTAAATTCTTCTGGTTCAAATGTTTCAAATTCACCCGTCAGATCAACTGGTTGGTTTGGTTTAGAACCATCTGGTGAAATTTCAGTTACTTTTGGCTTTGTTAAAACTAATGAAAGTAAGACCAGAGCAGATCATAATAATTTCACAAATGGTTTAGGTCGTCATGGAGCTATTCGTCAACGTAGAGAGGAAGTTATTGAATCTCAAGGCCATAGATTTGTCCAAAAACAATTTTACAATATCATGACATGTGCTGTTTGTAGTGAATTTTTAAGATATACCGGTTACCAATGTGAAGATTGTTTATTCCTAGCACATCAAAAATGTATTAAGAACATCATTGCCAAATGTATTTCAAAGTCAAGTTCTGATATTGGCTCAGACGATACGAAATTAAATCATAAAATTCCTCATAGATTTATTGCGGTAGCAAATCGTGGTGCAAAATGGTGTTGTCATTGTGGTTATCTTTTACCTTTTGGCAAAAAAAATGTTCGCAAATGTGATGAATGTGGTATTATGTGTCATGCAAATTGTGTTCATTATGTTCCTGATTTATGTGGTATATCACCAAAAACTATTGAAAAGATTTTAGAAGCTTTAAGGATTAGTCAACAAAAGAGTAATAATAAAAAGAAATTACTTGATAATAAATTTACAACAGCATCTACGAAGGCTTCGCCAGTACGTAAAACCATTGCTCCAGTGCTGAACGAGAAGCAACCAGTCATTGAAAAACCATTACCACCAGTTCAGCCAAGGGCAGATTCACAACCAATATTGACGTCACAAGAAGTGAAGAATCATGAAAATAATTTTAATGTTTCAGAAAAGAAACTAAATCTTCCACTGAAATCCAAAGACCAGGTTGCCACAACACCAGTTGATGAAGTGTATCCATCAAATGCAGTAACTAGAAGTAGCATTGAAGGTTCCAGAGAGGTGGAAACGAATAAAGAACAACAGAAAGGAAGTAAATCAGTGGTTGAAATGAATGATAATGTTAGAATTCCTGAATACTCAGAAGCCCAATTGGGTGACCTAAAATTTGACGAATCGTTAATTGTGCCGACTGAAAAAACACACCCACAACATCAAAATGAGCGTGAAATTCGAGATTCTAATAAACATTCTCATCAACAAATAACTAAAACCTCACAACAACACCATCGCCATCACCATCACCAAAAACGCCGTCATCGTCGTAGATATGGATTAGATGATTTTAAATTTATTTCCGTGTTAGGAAAAGGTAATTTTGGTAAGGTCATGCTGGCTGAATACGTTAATAATAATAAATT
Organism: Pichia sp. yHKS168; assembly: GCA_030571145.1. Classification (NCBI taxonomy): domain Eukaryota; kingdom Fungi; phylum Ascomycota; class Pichiomycetes; order Pichiales; family Pichiaceae; genus Pichia; species Pichia sp. yHKS168. The sequence continues at coordinate 154,306 of JAJLXI010000001.1, read as the reverse complement.
ATGTGCAATTAAGGTTTTGAAGAAAAATTTTATTGTTGAAAATGATGAAGTTGAAAGTACAAAATCTGAAAAAAGAGTCTTTCTTGTTGCTAATAAATTTAATCATCCATTTTTACTGAATTTATACCAGTGTTTCCAAACAGAAAATAGAATTTATTTTGTTATGGAATATGTTAGTGGAGGGGATTTAATGTGGCATGTTCAGCAAAAGAAATTTTCATTGAAAAGGGCTCAATTTTATGCAGCTGAAATTTTATTAGCCTTAAAGTTTTTACATGATAATGGAATCATTTACAGAGATTTGAAATTAGATAATATTATGTTAACAATTGAAGGGCATCTTAAATTAGCAGATTATGGATTATGTAAAGAAAATATGTGGTATGGAAATACAACCAGAACATTCTGTGGTACTCCAGAATTAATGGCACCAGAAATTATTTCAGGTGAACAAATTTATGATAAAGCTGTTGATTGGTGGGCTTTTGGAGTTTTATTATATCAAATGATTTTAACAAAAACTCCCTTTAAAGGTGATGATGAAGAAGAAGTTTTCAATGCTATTTTAACTGATGATCCATTGTATCCAATTAGTATGTCAAAGGAAGCAGTCGACATAATTCAGAAACTATTAACGAGAGATCCGAAATTGAGATTAGGATCAAGTGAAAGAGATGCTGAAGAAATTATGGAGCATCCCTATTTTAGTGATATAAACTTTGATGATGTTTTAAATAAGAGAGTGGAACCACCATATAAACCAGAAGTTAGTGATCCACGTGAAGCTAAATGTTTTGAGGAAGAATTCACATCACAAGCAGCAAAGCTAACACCAGTCAACAGTATACTATCACCAAAAATGCAAGAAATGTTCCGGGGTTTTACTTATTCGTGTGAAGACGACCAATAGGAGTAATTTAATTCGAATTGCGTGTTAGCAATAATTTATTGTGTATTTTTCAAAAATTTAGAATAAGCGTATAATAAAGGTATATATTAATAATAATAGTGGGATAGAGTCAATAAAGGTAAATTCGAATATTTAAATAATATAAAATATATGAAAAGGGCGTACGCTGTATGAACCCAATACTGCGTGATTAGTTACGCAATTAAGCTCTTCAGCAGTATCGCTTTACTATATTTGGTGGAGATACCCAAGTACTTATATTTCAGTCTCTGGAACATTCTATGTTTTACAACTTACAATATTCACTATCAGCGGGCAATTATACACAAATTGGACTACTTAGATTACAATTAGTTATCGTATATTCTAATTCCTAATTCTTCCTATTGATCCATTGAAAGCGGTACAGATCGCTTTATATTGCATAATGTACTAATGATGATATTTCACTTAATTACAATGTTTCTAAACAAAAGTGTCAAAAGTTACAAATCAAGTTGCCTGATATAAAAATGCATATTTGTAAAATCAAGAGCATCAATATTTGATCGATGTAAACCAGTATACGCTAAAATAGATTTCGACTGTTTTTTTAAAAAGCTTGATTTATCTCTTAATGCAAACATGCTACACTTTTACAGATAAATAATGACCGTTTAACCGTTTCAATGATACTTTTTTCTGTAAAATATTGTTTTGGTTCAAAGCTGTAATGATTTAAATATGCATGATTTTTTTTTGCTGACGACCTCAAACAGATATTATTGATATCTTTTACTAATTACCATACAATGTTTTGAAAAATGGTAATTCTGTTGATGTTTCTAAAACTGGATTTTTCACGCATTATTTTTACATTTGCATAATCTAATTCTTTTGTTTTTTAGGATTATCTAAACCAAAAAAGTGATTTGTTTTGGCGATTTAAGTCAAAAATATTTTCATATGAGTTGCTAACCCGAACTCCTCAACTGTTAATTTTTTCTCTAACTCGAGCTATTCCGTTGGTATCCAGTATCAATATTGTAGTAGTTTTAATCTATATAGAAATGTAAAGAAAAATGGAAATCATGAAACAAAAGAACATTAATCAATGATGAACCTAATTTTAATTTTTTCGTTCTCAGTTATCAAGTAGTTTAATGTTAATACTCAACATCTTAATTAAAATAGATCATAAACAGAGACATATTATTGCGAGATAATTAAAATTTATAATTATTTTAAAAAAGTTTGAAATTCTGCATATTTTGATTATAAAACGAAAACAAGTTAGATTGTGAAATGAAAAAGGTTAAAGCAATAGATAAAAAGTACCTAGGCATTTAATGCAAATCTGCAATAGCTTTAGTAACACATAATCGAAAAGGGCATTAATTAGCCTTGTTCTCCAAATTGCACATCGTCTTCAATCACTATAAATTATTTCAGCATGATCTCTTGGAACTCGAAAGAAGATTACCAACCGTTTTCTTAATTCCGGTTGGTTACCTTCGTCTGATAAACCGTAACCCCTCGAGTAGTATCTTAATACGTCATTATTCATTCTATTTAAAATTGCCAAGGATGCGATTTCTATCGGCATTTCCTGTTCAAATAAAAAAGGTATCACCAAAAACCTTTCTCCACGGAGAAACAATATTTCATTCTTTATTCTTAAAGAAATAGCATCTAAGCTTTCCAATTCCGCCCTGTCTGTAGCATATTGGTTGGTAGACTGAGCAACAATATTTTGCTGTTGAGCTATTTGATTATCGATGTCAACAATCTGTTCTACTGTTCTTCTTTTTTTTGATTCAATTGAAAAATGTGTTGTTGTTGCATTGACAACTTGAACTCTCCGATTGTTCATTCTTGCTCTTATTTGGGGTATTCTATTATTACTCGTGTTCGTTTCTATTAGTTTGGGCTTATATATATAATTAAAAGGGAATCAGGAAAGAAAAATAAATTAACCAGTGAAAGTAATTTTTAATTTAGAGAGAAAAATTGCCTTATTTATATTTTACCCTCTTTTCAATTGTAAAGCAGTCTAATTTTGACAATCAGTATGTTAATTGGACGAATAGTTTGAATGCTTTATAATGATGAGCCGCCATATTAATTTATCAGTTTATTCATTGATGCGAACTTAATTTCTGCTATATCTGAGTACTTATTAATAATAATATTGCCTTTGTTAGATACATCGGTGGTTCATTCATTCAAATTAATTTTTTGTTTTATTGATTGTATTCACCAATAAAGGCATAATGGCTCCAAACAATAAATTGCTGAAAAAAAGTACACATCCACGTGATAATATAATAAGACGTAATTCATTCAAAACTAACACAAAGGCAAGAGCTAAGAGAGAAAAATCCAACATTCAAAAAAAACATTAAACTTACCGAAATGCCAAATAAAAGCTAAGTCAGATGATGAAAGTCCTTTTATTGAGTCCAATCTTCCATGTCATGGTTTCTGTTATACCGGAGGTGATTATGATTATAGAAGAATGCTCCATTTAATGGAAAGAGAAGATAATTGTAAATACTACTCGGAAAATAAACCTTTGTACCTACTGGCTTTTCTTTATGATCAACCGGAGGGTATGCCATGCTGGATCAGAAGGCTAGATGATATTGTTAATATGAGCGAAGCTAACGCTTTGGTGTTTTTACGTGGTTATGGCGAACCAACGGAAGGTGCGGATTTGGATGAATTGAGAAGAAGATTAGCTATTGCAGTAGGAGTACCAGAAAGTATTGCTAACAAGAAGTTCAATTATGTAGATGAAGGTTCGGAATTTTTGGAAAAAATACATGAAAATGATGAGAATGCTGAGAGTCATGAACATAGCGTTGAATTTAAAATAATCTAAATTTAAGTTATAATTTCATGATATTTTCTTTTTTTATAATATCCACTTTATGCTGTGTTCCTTTTTTATGAGAATCAAATAATGCTAAAGTTATTTATAAACATCAAAAATAGGGCAAAAAAAGTTTTTCTAAAATTGTAAAAAATTATATGAGACTATTTTATAAATTTGAAACTAGATATAAGTAGTCTATAAATAAGCATAGAAATTTCAAAAGCATGTTAATTTTAATTGAAAAGTAATGGTCCTTCCAACGATACCAATTATACTGATTAGAACAGGGAATGTCCAAATAACGATTTCAAAATCACTCCGCTATTTCCTGAATCCAAAAATGTGACATAAGTATGGAAGTATTAGACATGCAGTAAAGCAAATCAGACTAATTGAAACATATTTTACTTACCAATGTTTATCAATAAAGTATAAGTAATCAAAATGTAATATACTTAGGAAGACGAATTTTATTATCATCAAATTTGTTATTGGACGTCGTTCGTTGTAGTGGGTTTTGGGTATTGGGCTGAAAGCTGAAAGCTACCCGCGGCGGTAAAGTGTGAGACGGACGGGAACACTCAGGGCATGATTCGATCATTGACTTTCATTAATTCAAGTCAACATTTTATTCCTTTTCCTAGACTATTAAATAAAATAAAACATAAGGAGAATAATAATAAAAAGCACAATGAGAGTTCCTATTGAAATACGTACTATTGAAGAATTACGTAATTTTAAACTATTTGATCATATTAAAGAAGTTTTCAATAAAGCATCTAAAAATGGAGAGTTAATTTACAAAGATGCAAGCAATTTTGAAATTCTTAAAGATAAAGAAACCAAAATGGAATATGAAGTTAAAATTGTTGAAGCATTATCTAAAAGACCGAATAACAGAGCTTTAGAACCTGGATGTGGTAAAGCTGAAATCACAGATGATATTTTAAGTACTGTTCAAAAGAAGAATCCATTTTTACATCCTGAACCCGAATTAACAATTATTGATTCATTAATGGATAAATATAGATTAATTTTAAATAAATATCCAAATACAAAATATCATTTTTTATTAGTTACTAAAGAATTTGAAAAACAAGATAGTTTATTAAAACCAACTGAAATGCAAATTATGCATACAATTTTAGATAATTTAAATAATAAAAATGAAAATGAAGGAATTAAATATTTTTCATTTTTCAATAGTGGACCAGAAAGTGGATATTCACAATTTCATAAACATATTCAATTTATGCTGTTACCAACAAAGCTGAATATTTATCAAGAAAGTGTTGTTAAGAATGTTGATTATTTTATTCCAAAAGAGATGATTTCACAAAATAGACCACTCTTTTATAAAAAAGCTACATTTAAACATTATATTTTAAAATTAAAAGGAGAAGATGAAATCGAAGATGAAGAAGATGAAAGGGATAGTTTAGGTTTGTTATATATGTATTTAATTAAAAGATGCATGAATATTTTTAAAGAATATGAAATGGATGATTTAAAATTAAGTTATAATTTTTTGATGATGCCAGATTGGATGATGATTGTACCACGTAGAAGTGCAAAATATGAAGATATTTGGCAAAATTCATTAGGATTTATGGGATTGGTTTGTGTTAAAAATACTGAATTAAAGAATAAAGTATTAAATATTGGCTTTAGTAAAATTTTACAAGAATGTGGATTTCCAATGGAAGAAGACGAAGATAAAATTGTTTATAATGAATATGGATATTAAACTTTAAAACTCATAGATAATTGTTTTCTGATTTTTTAATATTTGCAAATGAATAAATAAGTAAATGGTTTATTAAAAGTTTTTATACAAAATTTTTTAGATTTATAAATAAGAATAGATCAATAAAAGAATAATTATATTATAAGTTTTTTTTTATTAAATCTTAATTTTCTTTCTTTAATTTGCGAGTTTTGAGTTGTTAAGAGCTTCCTTTTCTGCAATTTCAGCTTCAGCTTCTAAGATGTAAGGTGTAAGATAAGGAACGTCTTCATGAGGTTTAACTGCTTTTGATTCTGGAAGGACGTCAATAGAAACAGCTAATTGATGAGCAGCAATGATTCTATAATTTCTTGCGTAAGATTCTTCAATTGGTAATCTTGAAATTGCCTTTTGAACAGCTGGTTTTTCTTCTTCAATTAAATCATCAAGTTTTAAACCCAATTGTCTGTAACCGGAGAAGTAAGTGAAAGCCTTTGCAGCTGGTAACATAAGTTGTCTTAAGAGAGGAGTCTTGAGAACAAGTTCTGCTTGTCTTTTAACAGAAGTAAGAGTAGCCATGATGTCTGGTTTATGAAGTTAAGCTAAATACACAATTTAAAGTTATTATTATGTATATGTTAATCTTATGTATATGTCGATGTAGTTATACAGTACATGAAGAGAGCATTGGCGGGCGAGCAAAAAAGGGTGAGCTGAATTTGCGACGATTTCATTGGTTGCTTATTATATATGTAATTTACACTACCACGTCGATCGACGCGCAGTAAAAAAATTTCAATTTACCGTAAATAGCATAGTAATTAGTGTTGGAGGATTTAGTTATGAATTAGGAATTATATATATGCTGTCTATTTGCAAAAACTTAAACAATCAGATTTATAATAATTTAATTATTCAATTTAGGTATATTAATTAGCTAAAAATGGGATCTTGAAGTACTCTGAAAACAGTAGTTACTGATAATTAATAATAGTAACAATAGAAGACACGAAACACGATGCACGAAACACGAAGCCCAAAACACGAAACGCGCTTCTCAAATGGGAAATTTTTCAAATTTTTGTTTCACATCTCCATTTCTATTCCTATTTTAGATATGTTATTTTTAGTCCTTTGGTCATTTAACTCAAAGAAGTCTTTTTTTTTCATTACTATTTTTGAATATAAAAATAAAGATGTTTCCATTCTCATTCTTAATTTACTACAGCACATTTACCTAATATTAAAATGATATAATTCTTTTTTTCTTCTTTTCTTTTCAATATCCAATAATGAAGTTCTCAATAATTGCATCTACTCTTTTATCCACACTTTCTATTGTTGCTGCAGATAGTTACACTCCTCAAAAATGTTCCGCAAGTTCACATTGTCCTGAAGAATATCCATGTTGTTCAAATGATGGTACTTGTGGTACAGGTTCTTATTGTTTAGGTCCTTGTGATCCAAGATATTCTTTTAATTCATCATCTTGTATGCCTGCTCCAATTTGTAAATCAGGTACTTATACTCCAAGAACTGATAATATGATGGCACAATTAGATTTCTTAGGTAATACTTCATCAACTGATTTCATTTATTATGGTGAAATTGAAGATCAAGATAATTCAGTTATTTTAAAAATGCCAGCTCATTCAGTTGGTGGTACTATTTCTTCAACATTTTATGTTTGGTATGGTAAAATTTCTTTTAAATTCAAAACTTCTCATAATCAAGGTGTTGTTTCAGCTGGTATTTTATTCTCTCAAGTTCAAGATGAAATTGATTACGAATTTGTTGGTTCTCAATTAGATATTGCTGAATCAAATTATTATTTTGAAGGTATTCCAAATTATACTCATTCTTCTAATTTAGCAACTACTGATACTTATGAAAACTGGCATACTTATACAATTGATTGGAGTGAAGATTCAATTACTTGGGGTATTGATGGTAATAATTTAAGAACTTTAAAAAAATCTGATACTTTAAATTCGACTAGTAATATTTATGAATATCCACAAACTCCATCAAGAATTCAATTTTCAATTTGGCCAGCTGGTGATCCAACAATTAATGCTCCTGGTACAGTTGAATGGGCTGGTGGTGATATTGATTGGAGTGCTCAAGATTTTACTGATCCTGGTTATTTATATGTTGCACTTGATACAGTTGAAGTTGAATGTTATTCAGTTCCATCAGATGCAAAAACAGAAGGTAAAAATCAAGTTTCTTATATTTATGATGGTGCCGGTTTCTTACATGAAAATGTTATAGTTTCGGATAAACAAACTTGGATGAAAAACTTAGGTGGTACCGGTTTTAACACTGGTGAAGATAGTAATGACTCATCATCTTCTTCATCATCTAACGCTTCATCCAAAGCTCCATCATCATCTAATGCTTCATCTAAAGCTGCTTCATCCTCCTCCTCATCCTCATCCACATCATCTAATAAACCTTCCTCTATTATTCACACATCCACTACAGCTTCATCTTCAACATCAAGTAGTTCAAGTGTTTCAATTGTCATCGACGTAACTTCAACTACATCATCACCTAAAAAAACCACATCATCATCATCAACATCTAGTTCGACTGCTTCTTCCACCTCTTCAGGATCTGGATTTGTGCAGTTCATTTCATCTTCTGTTCCATCATCTAATATGGCAACTACAAATTCACCATTCTTATTATTAATAATGACAATTGCATCTCAATTTTTCTATTTTTGAAGAACTTTTCTATTATTTAATATGATTTTCTTATCGTTTATAATTCTTAGCTAAAAACACTTAATATCCAATCCTGTTAATTTATAATCTTTATCTTCCCGTAAAAAGTAACCAGTATCTTAATAGTAGATCTCTCAGATTCTTAATAATATCCTATAAAATTTACAAAGCAGTCGGGTTTAATCACTGGGCCTAATTCCGTTGTGCATAACGTTTTTAAATATTTCATATAAAAGTAGTAAAGATCATAAGCCGAAGTAATTTAGTAAAGAATTGGTAATGGTTGGTTTACGAGGCACCAGAGTATCCTGGGGATTCAAGATTATCTAACTGGTGCTGGTGTACTGATAAAATTCAGAGATCTTATCTCGGTGATCTAACTGATCAAATATAATCCATCTATCTAGTCTAGCGTCTAGCGCATGATTGTGAAAACTCTCAAGAGAATTTCCCGATATTTGCTGATTAAGTAGTTGGCAGTTGCTGAAGTTTTTTAATTAGTAAACGATTTTTTGTTTCTAATTTACCTTTTTTATTATTATTAATTTATCATAATGTCAGGTGTTGTGTTTCAAGTTTATTCATTTGCAGCTCCACAAATTAAAAAAAATGAAAAAAATATAAGTGATTTTCTGAATAAAGGATATAATGTACCACGTTATCAATATAATATAATTACAACTCCACGTATTAAAAATTCAATATCAGAAGATTTAGGTGTTTTACCAGCAGATCAAAGTTATGCAATTTTTTGCTTTACAGAGAATAATCCAAAATCCGATATTATTATTAATAATAATGATTCAGCACAAGAAACAAAAGAAAAATTATTATCAATTCATTTAGATGAATTAGATTTAACAAATAATAATAATAATAATAATAATAATAATAAGATTCAATATGATAAATCTATAAAACATCCAAATTCAATAAATTTACAATTTCCAAAGGAAAATTTTAATAATTCATGTTTAGGTATGATTTGTATTAAACCACATATTAATAATAAATCTTATGAAATTACAGGATTTGTATCATTTTATCCAACTATTGGAACACAATTGATGCAACAATGTGAATTATTTATCAAAGAATGGTTAAATGGAGAAAAAATTTGGATAATTGCAATACATGAACATAATTTACGTAGAATGTATGAAAATTGGGGGTATAGTTTTATTGAACAAGTGCTTGTCCCATTAGCTCAAGATGGAGTTATTGAAAGTAAACATTTAGAAAATGATATTGGTGCTAGTCAAGATTTCCATTTAGATGTGCTTGTTAAAAGAATTTAGAGAAATAAAAGGTTTAACATTATTTAGGATATAACCATATAGAGACATATAGAGACATATAGAGATATCACATAATATAATAGTATAGTATAGCGTATAGCGTATAGCGTATAGCGTATATCATATAGCGAAGTGACTGTTATTTAATTTTCTTTCTTTTTTTTTAGTTTAGTTTTTTAATTAACACTTAGCACAGCACTTATAAGAATTTGCGTTGTCCGTTGTCCGCTGTATGGTGTGTGCTGCTGTGCTGTGTGCTGTGTGTAATTTTTCATCGTTGACTATTAATAAAAGTTAACTTTATGTAATATATTCTTTAATATCAATTATATATATTAATTTATTTTACTTTTTACTTTTACTTTTACTTTTTCTAGTTAATGCTTAACAGATCAAAGTTTTCTATTGCATCTAGACTTTTATATATACAGAGATCACTAACTACTTTGAAAGTCAATAAAAAGAAAACTACCAAAATGTCATCATCATCTACAACAGCACCAACTGAATTCTCAAGAGATGCTCTTGAATCTGTTTTAAAACGTCGTTTTTTCTTTGCACCATCATTTGAAATTTATGGTGGTGTTTCCGGTTTATATGATTATGGACCTCCAGGTTGTGCATTACAAGCAAATATTATTGATACTTGGAGAAAACATTTCGTTCTTGAAGAAGATATGTTAGAAGTTGATTGTACAATGTTAACTCCTTATGAAGTTTTAAAAACTTCTGGTCATGTTGATAAATTTGCTGATTGGATGTGTAGAGATATGAAAACTGGTGAAATTTTTAGAGCTGATCATTTAGTTGAAGAAGTTATTGAATCAAGATTAAAAGGTGATAAAGAAGCAAGAGGTATAGTTGATGAAACTCCTGAAGAAGAAGATGAACAAAAGAAGAAAAGAAAGAAGAAAGTTAAAGAAATTAAAGTAATTAAATTAGATGATGAAATTGTTAAAGAATATCAAACAATTTTAGCTAAAATTGATGGTTATTCAGGTCCTGAATTAGGTCAATTAATGCTTCAATATAAAATTGGTAATCCAGTAACTGGAGAAATGTTAGAACAACCAATTGAATTTAATTTAATGTTTGAAACTGCTATTGGTCCATCTGGTCAATTAAAAGGTTATTTAAGACCAGAAACTGCTCAAGGTCAATTTTTAAATTTTAATAAATTATTAGATTTTAATAATGAAAAAATGCCATTTGCGTCTGCTTCAATTGGTAAATCTTTTAGAAATGAAATTTCTCCAAGATCTGGTTTATTAAGAGTTAGAGAATTTTTAATGGCTGAAATTGAACATTTTGTTGATCCAAATAATAAAATTCATTCAAATTTTGATGCAATAAAAGATATTAAAATTTCTTTATTATCAAAAGAAGTTCAACAAGAAGGTAAAACTGATATTTTAAAAATTTCAATTGGTGAAGCTGTTAATCAAGGTATTATTGATAATCAAACACTTGGTTATTTTATTGGTAGAATTTATCTTTTCTTAATAAAAATTGGTGTTAATCCAGAAAGATTAAGATTTAGACAACATATGGCAAATGAAATGGCTCATTATGCAGCAGATTGTTGGGATGCAGAGTTACAAACTTCTTATGGTTGGATTGAATGTGTTGGTTGTGCTGATAGATCAGCTTATGATTTATCTGTTCATGCTGCAAAAACTAAAGAAAAATTAACTGTTAGAGAAGCATTAAAGGAACCAATTTCAGTTGAAGAATTTGAATGTGAAATTGAAAAGAAAAAATTTGGTCCATTATTTAGAAAAGATGCTCCAAAAGTTGAAGAATGGTTAACTTCAAGAACTCAATGTGATTTAGAAAATTTAGCAAAAGAATTAAATGAAAAATGTAAAATTTCAACTAAAATTCCAAATACTTCAAATGAAATTATTGAAATTCCAAATGATTTAGTTAAAATTGAAAAGAAAAAGAAAACTGTTCATGTTAGAGAATATACTCCAAATGTTATCGAACCATCATTTGGTATTGGTAGAATTATTTATGCTATTTTTGAACATTCATTCTGGACTAGACCTGAAGATTCTGCAAGAGCTGTTTTATCATTCCCACCATTAGTTGCACCAACTAAAGTCTTAGTTGTTCCATTAATGAATAATAAAGAATTACAAGAAGCAACTAAGAAAGTTAAATCAACCTTACGTAACAAACAAATTCCTTTCAAAGTTGATGATTCTGGTGCTTCTATTGGTAAACGTTATGCTAGAAATGATGAATTAGGTACACCATTTGGTATTACAGTTGATTATGAAACTATTGAAGATGGTTCAGTTACTTTAAGAGATAGAGATACTACTAATCAAGTTAGAGGTTCTCTTGAAGAAGTTGTTGCTGCTGTTGAAAACATCACTTACAAAGGTTTATCTTGGGCTGAAGGTACAAAGAATTTAAGTAAGTTTGAATCCAAGAGTGACGAATAGATCTAATATTAATATTAATATTAATATTAATATTGATATTAAATTTAAAGTTTATAATTTTTTATTTCATGTTTTAAACTCTATTTATAAATCTTTTCATTAAACTAATTAGTCTCAAATCTCAAACTGTACTTATTCTAACGGTATGCGCGAAACGACCGTTTTGAGTTTTCACATTTGAGCTTTGAGTTTGGCATTTTGCGTGTTAGTTTGTTCGCTTTATATTGATGATGTTGTATGGCCTTGGAAGATCTGTTATGCCGTCTCTGTTATATTGATATATAATTGGCAACATATACGGAAAACCTTAAACAGGCATCCAGAAACTAGAAACAATCATGTCAGATCCGGAATCAGTTAATCTACCACGTTATAGAGGAACATTGAATGTTGACGCTTTGGCAGAGAATAATTCAGCAGAAGAATTAAACAAAAAAAATACACCTTATATCCAGAATTTAGAGATATCAGCGATTGCACAACAACTAGTTGATATTAAGAATAAAAAATCAGGATGGGATACTTCCGAAGATGAATTAGATAATGCTGAAGTTAATGATGACGAATTGAATAAAGGAATTAATAACGAAAATCAATTGAATGGTAAAGATACTAATAGTAATAATGAACCAATTCTTATTGATAGTACCCCAACTGTAGATGCTGAAACTTTTGATGCAGTTAAGGAAATTAGTAACTTCCATTTTACCACTCCTAACTTATCAGAATTGCAATCTGAAGCATTTTCTTCCTCTCCTTCAAAGGATAAAAGTCATATTCAGGAATATAACCTATATCCTATGGTAGGAAAATTTGAAGGTATGAACATCCTGATGGATGATAATATGCAATTGTTAACACCAAAAAGACAACTTCTGTATAAAGATTTGGATACTTCCAATTTGAACAAATCCTTAGATCCATTTTCTTTGAATAATGTAGAAAGTGAAAAAAATGAAAGAAATGAGGAAAACATACAAGATCAAGTATTGAAAGATGAAGAAATAAATAAGGAAAATGTTATATCATCTTCAAAATTCGATATAAATCAATTAAAGTTAGATTTTGCAAATAAAGAATTAAAGCCACCTTTTCTAAATACATTGAATACACCAACTTCCTTAGATAATGATTTCAATTCTATTATAGATAATTATAACCATTTAGATAGTCCAATAATGACGTCAACTACGAGTTTAAACTTCATAAATGAGTCTTCAAATACCAAAAAAGAGGCTACTACGGATTCTTCCAAGATCAATCATGAAATTCCAAGTTCAGATTCAAAATTACAATCAAATTCAACTTTGCCATCTTCTGACTCAACTTCTTCAACTTCTGGAAAAGCCAATAGAGGTCATGCAAGAACTAATTCTATTCCTTACGACATTAAGACAAGACAATTACCAATGACTTCAAATACTGTTCAAAATATTCAGACTGTTAAAGAGAAGAAGAAGAAGAAAAAGATTTTTAATGGTTTATCAAAAGCTTTTGGGCTAAACTCCTCAAATTCTCGTTCCTCTTTGGATTTGAAAATTTCAGCACCTCAAAATGTTATTCTTAAAACACATGTCAGCTATGATTCAGAAACTCAAACTTATAAAGATTTACCACAAGAATGGGCAAGAGTTTTAACAGCTCAAGGTATTTCTGTTGCTGAACAACAAGCAAATCCAATTGAGGCCGAGGAAGTTTTAAAATTCTATTCCGAGGCCTATGGTAGATCAAATGAAGGAATGAAATTTATGGATGTTAAAAGGTCTTCTGATGACAGTGATTATATGGATTCAACAGCGCAAGATACTTCCCAAGATACGGATAATTATTATCATAATCAATCATATACAAGTGATTCTTCATTATCAACATTAAATAGAAATCATAACAATTTTCAATCTAATCTTTATCAAACTCCAGGAACCGATTATAATAATTTTGCGAATAATAATCCTCAAGTCAATCCAAACATTAATACTCCTTCATCAACTACAAATGCTTCCAATGATATTGAATATATTCCAAAAAGACATGCACCGCCTCCACCAACTCAACCAACCGCAAATACCTCAAGTTCTGGATCAGTATCGTCTCCAGTTCAATCTAAAACTCCGGCTTCAAATATACTATCATTGTCAAGACAAGCATCATTGTCATATGCACGTAAAAATTCATCACCAACAACAAATAAACTTGTTATGGTAAGTCCAAAAGTTGATAGAAGTGCACCAAATTCACCATCGACATCAATAATTGAATCCTTTTCACGTCGTTTCAGTAAAAGAAAATCAAATTCATCAAGCATTAAGCCACATATCGTCCATCTATCTGAAGGTATAGCTAACCCTGGTGGTCCAGTTCAAATATCTTCACCTGCCCAAGCAAGTGCAAATATAAATTCAAATGATTTATTAAATAATACTAGAAATTCTAAATTGTGTCCACCTGCAATTATGAAATCTCCGAAAGACGGAAAATCCTCTCTTCAGAATTCACCAATTTCAATGTTACATTCATTTCAAAGTTCTACTAGTAATAAGTATTTTGAACCTAAACGTGATGCACCTCCTCCTCCACCACCACAAACAGTTGAGAATCATGCGATTCCATCTGCGTTAGATTCAGCAATTAACACCAAGAAAAATAAAGATGAAAATAATTTCAATGTAGATTCAATATATTCTCCTTTGAAATCTCCAGTTGCCTTAAGTGCAAAGGCTGATACAAGATCAGAACAGTTTAATGATTTGAAAGATATTATGGAAGATGAAAACGACGAAGTTAAAGAAAATTTGTTTAGTAATTTAAGTATGCCAACTGATGATAATTTATTAGATAAAGTTGAAAAATCTTTACCGCCAGTTCCGATTGAAGCAGAGGAAATTGTAATTGTAAATCAAATAGAGAAAGAAGATGAAAAATCCATCGAAATTCATAGTACTGAGATCATTAAAAAAGAAGTTACAGAGACATTTGAAAGTATTCCTGAGCCATTACCTAAAGATTCCGTAACACCGGTTCCGATTCCAGAAGCTCCACCCATCTCCGCATCTACTAAATCCTCAAAGAAACAACTTACCGAAGAAGAACAAGAAAGACGTCGTGAAATTCGTCGTGCAAAAGATATTAAATACATGAAGAAGCTACGTGAAATTTGTTCTAGTGATGATCCATATGAGAGGTATCATGATTTGGTTAAAGTTGGACAAGGTGCATCAGGTGGTGTTTATACAGCATTTGATGATGTAACAAATCAATGTGTTGCAATTAAACAAATGGAGTTAGAAAAACAACCCAAAAAGGAATTAATTATTAATGAAATTCTAGTTATGAAAGGTTCCAAACATGGAAACATTGTTAATTTTATTGAATCATATTTATTAAAGAAAGATTTATGGGTTGTTATGGAATATATGGAAGGTGGTTCATTGACTGATATTGTTACACATAGTCTTATGACAGAAGGTCAAATGGGTGCAGTTTGTCGTGAGACTTTGAAAGGTTTGAGATTTTTACACTCTAAGGGAATTATTCATCGTGATATTAAATCTGATAATATTTTGCTTTCAATGGACGGTAATATTAAATTAACAGATTTTGGTTTCTGTGCTCAAATTAAAGATCATGCATCAAAACGTAATACAATGGTTGGTACACCTTATTGGATGGCGCCTGAAATTGTTAAGAAGAAAGCTTACGGACCTAAAGTTGATCTTTGGTCTCTTGGTATTATGACAATAGAGATGATTGAAGGAGAGCCACCATATTTGAATGAAACACCTTTGCGTGCACTATTTTTAATCACAACCAATGGTAAACCAGAATTGAAAGAGTGGGATTCTCTGAGCTCTGCATTACAGGAATTTCTTGATGCTTGTCTTGAAGTTAATCCAGACAAACGTGCAAACAGTGTGCAACTATTAAATTCCAAATTTATTCAAGAAGCATCTGAAAACCACGCACTTGCACCTCTTGTACAATTGGCTAGGGCTGAAAAAAAGAAAGAAGAGGAAGATGAGCAGGAAGAAGAAGTGGAAGAAGAGGAAGCAGAAGCTGAAAATCCCTTAGAAGGAGATAAAGACGATGTTGATACCATAGATAATTTTAATAATCTTTGAAGTATGTAGAAATTGTATATTTATATATTCAGACTAACGACTAAAGCTAAAAAGCTGCATAAATTTGTTATAGGCAGTAGAAAAATATATAACTTGTGGAATAGTGAAATGAATAATGCATTTTGAATCTTGTACTTTAACCATTGAAAACATTATGTGCTTGGAACTTGGAATCCTCTATTGATGTGCTTCTAATCTTCTAATCAAAAAACCGAAAAAAAAAGAAGAAAAAGAAAAATTCCAAAGAAGAAAGTATTCCGACGAGCATATTTTGATAACGTACTGTTACAAAGATTAGCATTCTCTGTTTTCATCTTGAAAGGTTGACAGATGCAACAAATTATAATATAAAGGGACTAAAATGACTTTAGATGTCATCGATATGATCAAACCAAAAAGAGGAAGAAGTCGTTTAGGATGTTTGAACTGTAAGAAAAGCAAAGTTAAGTGTGATGAGGTACATCCCTCCTGTTCAAGATGTATCAAACGTGGTACTCACTGTTCATATCCTGTACAATTTGCATTCCAGATTCCAGCAGGGGTGAAAACAAAGAATCCAAAAGTTGAAAAGATACATAAAAGAATTCTGAATTTACAAACGGTTTCTTACAATCCATTATCTGACACAAATACCCCAAATGAAAGCCAAAATATGCAGGTAGAAGGAGAAGCTAATGCTAGTTCCCACAATATTGTCAATTCAGCTGGCGTTAATACTATAGATGGTGTTAAACCAAATTCTACGCCTGATATTTTGAAGAAATTGATAGTCAAAAATGTGCTTGATCCACCAAATTCAAGTGTTGATTTTGATGAAATAGCTAATGCCAGTAACAATAATTAATACGCTTTTATATTAAAATAATCCGTGTGTTTTTATAATGTATAATGTTTTGTAGATTAATTTAACAATAGTTTTTTAAGAAGGATATGAAAGGAAAGGAAAGGAATTATTTACATTAACTGTACAAAATAACTAGAAAATACATATCTTGGATATAATACAAAAAATGAGAAACCATGCAATCAGGAATCTGAATTTTCACTATTCACATTCTCATCGTCATCATCGTCATCATCGTCATCATCGTCATCATCGTCATCATCGTCATCATCGTCATCATCGTCATCATCATCATCATCATTATCATCAGAGCTACTCCCACTTTCACCAAGAACAATATATTTAGATTGAACAAACATCATCTTTGCCATCGCACTTCCAGTATTAATAAACTGGTAATAATTTCCCATTGGGATTTCAAAAGAGCAACCTTCAGTAACAGTGAAGGTATTTCGGCTCAATGTCACTTCTATTTGACCCACGATAACATAAAATATAAAATAAGTATCATGGTTTGACTTAACTGCCTTTTTAGCACCTGAAGGCAATTCAATAATACCACCACCACAGAATTCTGAATCTTGGTCAAATAACGTGCCAACTTTAAAGTATTCTTCTTCATTTTTAATAATTGTAACGTTTTTATATGAGTTAGGCGCAAAAGCAACAATACGATCAACTTGCTTTTCAGTACCAGGTCCTTCAAACACAGGAAGTGTCAAAGATCTTTCTTTACTATTCTGCCATTCTGTTGCCTGCTCATTATTAGTATTATCTTCATCCTCATCCTCAGTTAATGCATTTTTTCTTCTCGACCTGTTACTAGCCACTTTTTGTATTTTATGCGGTTGTGAGCTTTTGTAAGGTTGCTGTGATGATGTAGGTTTTCTCTTGAGCGATTTATTGATGGGTTGTTGGATTCTTTGTGTAGATTTATTTTTCTTTTTTTCATCAAGGAATCTAGATTTTAAAGCTCTCAACTCTGCAGGTTTATTAGATTTTGATAAATTAGCTGTTTTAATTGACCTGTTTTCATTAGTTTTAGTAATAGCTTTAGGTTTTTTGACATTTGCGGATTTTTTGGTAACTTTTTTAGGTGCTTTTGTGGCTTCAGATATTTCTGATAAATCAATCATAATCTTTCTAGTAGGACGTTTATTTGGTTGACGGTATTCTGGTTGTGATAATGACAATGGTTCATTATCTTCTTTATGTAAAACATTCGAAACGGATTTCACAATAACACCATTAATTTTTTCAGTTTTATACACAATCTTTTCATTTTTCCAAGATGCAACAGGTGGAACACGAGCTCTAGATGAACGACGTATTGGAACGGATAGGTCAATTGGCTTTCTCACAGGTCTCTGCGACTTAGCTTTTAGTGTCGATTTTGACTCAGCTGATTTTTTTGGAACAACCATTTTTTGAATTTTTGGTGGTGTTGTTGATGGTGACTTCCTATTATTTAATTTTTCAGAGTCAAAAGCATCATCATCCGAACCTGAAGTAATTAAATCTGATGTTGGATGAATCTTCAAAGCGGCTTTACGTGGTATCCGCATTTTTCTGACTGATGCGCCGGTTTGAACATCATCTTTTTGTATTATTTTATCAAAAATGTCTGTAGTGGTAATCGGTTTGTGTGGTTTCAAATTTTTTTGTGTTGTGTTAGATGTTCCTTTTGAAATAGAGACACCAGATTTTGGAGTCCCTTTTTTTGGAGTTTTGGAATATAAAGATTTTATTGGAATCCTTGGTGTAGTGGTCAGTTTAGAATGGTGAACTTCAAGTGATTTTTCAGGAGTTCCAACTTTCTTGCTACTTTCTGATTTTTCTGCAGCTTCAGGTTCAGGGGTAAAAAATTCAGGAGACGAATTTGTTCCTTCAGCAGTTGCAATACCACCCTCATTTTCCTTTGACTTTTTACTTTCAGGGCTTTTGATGGGCTTTTTGATGATTTCTGTTTTCTTCGATAAACTGATCGATGGTGGTGTTATTTCAATTTTTTCAAGTTTTTCCAGCTCTTGAACTTCTTCGTCGGATAAATCAGAGACAAAATTATTTTGTTCAACATTTCTGTTTTCTATAATTTTTTCAACCGTGTCAAATGAAAAATCCGTGTCAAGAACTTTATCAGCCTCTTCATTTGTTGAATCTTTAATTGCAGCATTTGTTATATTTTGAGGTTGGAATCGCAAGTTCTTAGTGTTCTTGTTCAACACCATATTTTTAGTTAATCTTGTACCATTAGTTACATTTGATGAAGAAAGTAGCAATTGGCTAGAATTTTGGCTAGCCTCATTTTTTTCTCCTGGCGATCCAGTAACTGAAGTCAATGTTCTCCTTGTAACTTTAATTGGTGTGCCTAAATCCTCTGCGTTTTTAATAACTGCATCAATATCCACTTCAGCTTCATTGTTAGATTTAGGTTTAGCTGAGGATGCAGTAGTATTAGTTTCATCAATTTTTTCAGTTTGTGTTTCATCAGTACTAGTACTACTATGTTTTGTTAATTTTTGTTGATTTTTGTCTCTCAATGGAGATTTTGTTCTATTCTCTGCTGGTTTATCTTCTTCTTGTTCTAATTCACTTTTAGAGTTAGTCAACATTTTATCTGATTTTTTCGTATTTGAACCTTGTGATTCATTATTTTTTTTTACTTCTAACTCTTGTACTTTTGAATAACGCATGGAAAGTTTTTTAGCTGGAGAAGTTTTCAATAAATTACCCGATTCGAATTCATCATCTGAAAAAAAGAAATCTTCTGGATCTTCTAAGCCGTTTGCACCGCGTTTAGGCGTCCATGTCACTTGAAACCCGGTTTTTCTGCCAACCTTGCCAGGATGCAAAAAAGAGTCACTCTTCCTGTAGTTGCTCATACGTATGTGCTTTTAAGACCTACTGCGATGCAGATAGAATTGTATTATCGGTAAGGAAAATTATGTTATTCAACAATCAACAAGAGATGCTCGAATAAAACACAACACACACAACACACAACACAACACAACGCGAAGTTCAAGCTCCAGGCAAATTTAAAAATTCAAAGCGGTTAACCTTTTTTAAACTACGAGTAAGAAATATAAAATGTATTTTAATGTATGTTTTCGATAGAAATTAGACAAATTTACAAATGCCGCAATTGTAGTTTTCTGCTTAATTGTCAACTTTGATAAGAGAAACAACTTCGTTAGATTCTCCATCGTGGTAAGCATAAACCTTGACTTTAAATTCAGCACAAGCAACTCCAAAAGTTTTTAAGATTAAAGCCTGAGTCACATCGAGCACTTTACCCTTTTCAACAACGTTAACAGATTCAGTTAATGTAATTTTACCACCTACCATTTTTGTCGGAAGTTTAAATTTGTTTCTTAATGTTGGTTCCATCGAGTGAGACATTGGAACATCTTCTTCAATTGGAATTTGTCCACCTCTTGAATAAACAATACCTTCTGGTAAAACAAACGTTATTGGGGATCTAGTTTTAGCCCTTGCATAATCATTTTTAACATATGAGTCGAAATATTCATTAACGGTTTCAGGAGCTTCATCAGTATGTAATAAACCTATTAAACCATCATCAAATCTAGATAATTTGTGCAAATTATTTTTATATTCTTCTTCAGGAGATTGACCTAATGCTTTTTGCAAAACTTTCTTTTTACCAAGAATTAATTTCGATCCTGTCCAAGCTTTACGGATATCTTGTAAAACAGGAGTTCTAACATCATCGAGACCTAAAATGTAAGTATATTTAAAAGTATCTAAAGCTTCCCTGACTTCGTCGAAAATTCTTTCTTTGTTTTCTCTTCCCTTACTATCGGTTTGAGCTAAGGTGACTAACTTGGATCTTTTTGATCTTGGCATAGTTTGCTTGCTTATATGTTATTTTCTTTAAACTATTTATTTAAAAAAGCAATAAAAAACGAATGAAAAATGAAATATGAAAAATTTAAAAAAAAAAAAATTTGCTTAAAAAAAAAGGTAGAAAAAAAATATTTCCCAATAGAGAAACGTGAAGGCAAAATGAGAGCTCAGCGTTTATATTTATCTCTCATATTTTAGGGGTACAATCACTTATCTTTTATGCAATAAATATTGACGTTAAACAATTTATGGAATATTGAAACACATTATAAGTATATACAGAGAAGATAAAAATATGGTGAATTCTTTTAATATGGAAAACAAGATAAATTCGAAGAACAATTCTGATGAAAGTGATGTCGAACTGTCAGATGCCAACCTTGATTCACAAATAGCACATGTCGGACTATTACAAAGTTCAAGTATTACAATTTCCAAGAACCTCGGTACAAGTACTAGTGGTGGAGAGAATATGAACCAAAAAAATGAAGAAGGGGAAGTGGTTGGAGAAGAGAAAAAAGAAGAAGAAGATGACGATGAAGATGATGAAGATGCAATTTTACAAAGACTGACGGGTAATTATAGAAGATTTTCAGAAACTCAGAGATCAAGAGATAGGTTGGATAGGTTATATGGAAACCCTGAACAACAAGATGAATCTAACATCCAGATACATTCTAGAGATTTGAATCATACTCTTTATTCTTTCGAAGAAGATGATGATGAAATAGAAAATCATATTCATCATAAAGAAGAAGAAGAAGATGATGATATGGATGTTCATGAGGATGTCGCCTTTGAGAGTCACAATGATAATGACAGCAATTCAAATGATAGTGATCATATTTCTTTCGGTGATAACTTTTCTCAAACAAATGCATTGCAAATGTTGGCAAATGTTTTGGGTTCAGCAAATAGATCTTCTGGAGATCTGGCCCAGCTGGAAAATCTTTTTTCAAATAGTATTGATGGACGTGCTGATAGAACAACAATTAATAGAGATGCTTCATATACAGATAGCACGGTTAACAGCCTGAACCAGAATTCACGTTCTATTTCTTCAACTTCAGCAACAAATAGGAGTAGACCTAATGTTAATAGATTAATAATGAATTCCTTTTTAGATCAACTTATACCCTCCCAAAATTCTTCTAGAATAACTAGTCTACTTGAAGGACTAAATACTCACGATAATGCATATCTGATTATGGAAACTTTGAATGAAATATCGACTACTTTATTAATGATGACAAGCTTACAATCCGAACGTCAGGTCCCAACTTATGCTTTAGCTGAATCTTTAGTTCGAGTTATGAATGAATACCCCGAGGATTTGGAATTACAATTAGTTGCATGCAGATGTATTTATAATTTAGCTGAAGTCAATTTTAACCTTATGTATGAAATTACATCAGCCGATGTTATTCAATGTCTAAACTCCAAATTATTGGATTTAAGTTATATTGATATGGCGGAGCAAGCCTTGCAAGCTTTAGAAATTATTTCAAGGAAAGCAGGTAGACAATGTCTGCTGAAAGGTTCAGTTCCAATTGTGCTAGCATATTTAGATTTTTTTACAATTCATGCCCAACGAAAAGCAATGCAAGTTGTTGCAAATGCTTCAAAATCCATTCCTAGATCAAAATATAATGATATTAAAGCTGTTTTCCCCACTATTAAAAATGTTGCTACATTATATACAGATCCTCAATGCGTGGAGTCTGCGTGGATTGTTATTGCTAATACTATTAAAAGTTTTCAGAACAGCCCTTCCTTGTTAACTGCTCTCTTGGATATAGATTTTCTGAAAAAACTTTGTGACATTTTTCCATTATGTTTAAGCGATGGTAAAAAATCCTCAGGCTTAGTTACATTTAAAACATGCATTTTTTTGCTAGATTCATTATCCCTTTTGGCAAACAGTTCTTCACAATTTTCCAATGATTTATTAACAAAATGTGATATTGGTTTAATGATCGTTAAAATTTTTTCTTCTTATGAAAGCTCAAAAGCAAAAATTGGCACATCGGTGTCAATTGACGCTTTATTAAAATGTCCGAAGGAATTACTTATCTCTTTATTGAAATTAGTACATTCCTTAATTCCACTAAATAAATCAACAATAAAAGAGAATTTGCAATTAGATGTCGGTAATTTTGTTGCCATTAACGATTTGAAAAATGACATAAACACCGAAAAGATAAATTTGTCTAAATCTGAATCGGATAAACTCAATGATTTTTATATCCAACTTTTCCCGTTATTACTTAACATTTATGATGCTACTGTTGAATATAAAATTAGGAGACTTGTTTTCATTATTGTTTTAAGAATGGTTTATTTAATGTCTCCAGAGCAATTAGAATCAATAATTCATAAATCTAAGATTACCTCAATTTTAGCATCCACAATTACTCATGGTAAACATATTTTTGATCATAAAACAAGTAAGTATAAGGACTCAGAAGTTGTTAAATTTTATTCATTGCTATATGGTTCACTTTTAGTTACACACAGTTTAATCAAGTGCAATCCAAAGGTTTTTTTAAATGATTTCACAAAGGAGGGCCTAATTTCACAGATAAATGATTTATTTGGATTATTTGAAAGTGAATATAAAAGAATTGTGGATGCTGAAAATGTGTCATCGGAGAGGTACAACCATTCCATTCATAATGTGTTTGATGAGGATGATGATAGTGATCTGGATAGCTATGATGACACCGAACTGGATTATGATGATGAAAATGAAAATGAAGATGAAGAAGATGATGATGCTAATGTTGCTGATGAAAATGAGAATGAACTTGCTGGGCGAACATCTGCTAATTCTGAGACCGTTGAAGCAGAGGAGTCAAATGGCAACTTTTTGGGATCAATTGGTGACGGCAACATACACTCAGTTCCAATAATGGATGACGGTTTAAAAAGGCTTTCTAAAAGATCAATACTAGATTCTTTATCTTCTCTATCAATTTCAATTAAACAAGATTATGAAAATCTTTTTGTTGAAAATCAAATAACTAAATCTGAAAATATGAATCTGTTAGAAATATATATCTCCGTTTTACAAACAAGTGCATTCAATTTACCGTTCGAATCTTGGACTGAATTATGGAAGGAATTTGCACATGCTTTGGATCATTCTTCTAACCAGAAAGCGATTTCAAGTTTTGAGTTGTTATCATCTGGAATTGTTAATGAGTTATTAGAAGCTTTTGCCAAGAAAGATGAAGAAAATCAAGAATCATCTGCGACCAAAGCTTTCAAACATGTGTTTTGTTCATCCTTAAGTCCCTGCTTCAACAATGACTCTTCGCCATTGGTATCATTAATTAAAAATTTAGAAGAGGCTTTGGATAGAAACGAATCTTTTGAAATAGTTGGATCAGATTCAGAAATAACTCAAAATTCAAGATATCGTGCTGAATCAATGACCAAACAGATGAAAATTAAATTAGTTCCATTAGATTCTGATGCCAATGAAGAAGTGAAAAGCGTCTTATTAGTTGTACACGCTATTGCAACCTTTGAAACTGTTCAGAATTTTATTCAAAGTTCCAATTCTATAAATTTAATAAGTAATTTCAATTTGAATTCATCATCTTTAGACCGTGAGTACCATTATGATTTTTATATAAATGATGAAAAGGTTCCGTCTGATGCAACTATTTTTGGAGCTGTATATAAGTCCTGGGAAAATGATCAAAATCAAGTCAATTTTATTAAGAATAATTTGTTAAGAACTGTCCATGTTGTGAAATATAAAGTCGTTCCTGGAAAATTTGCTTTGGATGATCGTTTATGCCTCACTGATTCCAATATTGATGCTTTGGTTTCCATTGGCAACGCCAACGTCGTCTCTATTCTTTTATTGTTAAGTTCACTTTATCATATCAATTTAGAAGTTTCAAATCCAAGTACCTCAGATGCTGTTTTTTTGAATTATAAATTAGCTGCTAAATTGAACCGCCAGCTTGATGAACCATTGTTTGTTGCTAGTGGTATTCTACCGGATTGGGCAGTCATTCTTCCAAGAAAATTTCCATTTTTATTTCCCCTAGAAACTAGACTTTTTTTTCTAAAATCAACATCGTTTGGATATTCCAGATTAATTGATTATTGGCTAAGTAGATCAAAAGAAGAAGAGACCGGTTCATTATCTTTATCTAATTCCGTAAGTAGAGTTCCAATGCTTGGCAGATCAATTAGACATAAACTAAGAATTTCAAGAGATCGAATCTTTCCAAGCGCTGTTAAAGTTATGGAAACATATGCTACGAATCCTGGCTTGATAGAAATTGAATTTTTTGATGAGGTTGGTTCAGGTTTAGGACCCACGTTGGAATTTTACTCTAATGTTTCGAAAGAATTTAGTAAAGTGAAACTATATTTATGGAGAAGTAGCAGTTATTCAAAATTGAAGGAAAATGCTGAAATTTATGTCAAAGAAAAATCTGGATTATTCCCTCGACCAATACATAAAACCGATCCACATTTGACTAATATTTTGCTATCATTTAAAGTTCTTGGTAAATTTTTAGCTAGGTCATTTTTGGATTCAAGATTAGTTGACTTTCATTTCAATCCATTATTTTTTGAGCTGTCAATGCAATATGCTTCAAAAACCCGTTCTAGGATGAACTTACTTGATTCAATTAATAAAATCAAAGAAATTGATGAAAGCTTAGCTTCTTCTTTAAAACACTTGAGTTTATATTTAGACAAATTTGCTGTATCTCCAGAAGGAATGTGGGATAATGTTGAAGTTTCAGATGTAACAGTTTCCGATTTAATGCTTACATTTGTTTTACCGGGCTATGAAGATGTCAAGTTAGTACCAAATGGCGATCAAGTAGCTGTTACTGCTATTAATTTAGAAAGTTACATTAACAAAATTATTGATTATACTATCGATGGTGGCATTATTGAACAAATTAAATCTTTTGTTGAAGGATTTTCTGAAATTTTTCCATTTACATCTTTGTTGCTATTTTCCGCAAAAGAATTAACAAGATTATCAGGTAATGAACTCGAGAATTGGAAAGTTGAAACACTTATTTCTGCTATTCATGCAGATCATGGGTATACTAGTAATTCACCACAATTAAAATGGCTAATTGATATAATGTCAACATTTGACAAAGGCCAGCGAAGAAAGTTTTTAAAGTTCATTACTGGTTCACCAAGATTACCATTTGATGGCTTTAAAGGATTATCACCTCCTTTTACAGTTGTTTTGAAACATACAGAAGGCGATTTAAAACCAGATGATTATTTACCAAGTGTTATGACATGTGCGAATTATCTCAAACTGCCTTGCTATTCAAGTTTTGAAGTGATGCAGTCGAAAATTATTCAAGCGATGAATGAAGGCAATGGTGCTTTTCTTTTATCTTGAAGTTTTAATTATACTTGTGTTTTCTCTTATAATTTGATAATTGTCATTGAACTAATTTAAGTAGATTATTTAGTTTTACATAAACGTTAGTAAAATAATTAGATATATTATAAAATAATAACCAAAGAAGTAACATCAAAAATTCAATCAATAATGCATTAAACAATTTATATTTATTTGTTTTTGTCGTTCCATCTTCTCAATTCCGCCTTAGCTGCATCACTTTTAGCTTTCATAATTTCCCATTTAGCCCTAGCTTTGCTTTGTACTTCTTGCGATTGTTCTCTTCTCCATTTGAGCCAACTGGCCTGTGTTTCATCATAGTCCTTCTTAGCAGCTGCAACTTGCTGATCATAATATCTGACAGCATCTTCAGCAACTTCTTTGCTATGTGCTTGGAAAACACCCAACGTATTCCACATATTATGGTATTGATCTTTTAAGTAAGATCCAGTACGGTCAATCCATTGTTTTGCATCATCAACGTAATTTCCAGCTTGATCTTTAGCATACTGTGCATCTTCATTAATTTTTTCTTTAACATTATGACCTTCTTGAACAATTTTATCCTTTGCACCTACAACATAACCTTTCATGTATTCAGCATCTTCGACAATTTTTTCCTTTGTATCATAACCAGCTTGAGCTGCACGATCTTTCATGCCACCGGCGTAATGTTTTGCGTATTCAGCATTATCTTCAATTTGATCCTTAGCATTATAACCGGCTTGAGCAACACGATCTTTCATACCACCAGCATAATTCTTTGCGTATTCCGCATTGTCTTTAATCTGGTCTTTAGCGTCGTAACCTGCTTGGGCTATTCTATCTTTGACACCAGCTGCATAATGTTTTGCATATTCAGCATTATCTTCAAGTTGGCCTTTAGCATCATAACCTGCCTGAGCTGCACGATCTTTAACATCACCAACATAATGTTTTGCATATTCAGCATTATCTTTAAGTTGATCTTTAGCATCGTAACCTGCCTGAGCTGCACTATCTTTAACACCGCCAGCATAATGCTTTGCGTATTCAACGTTATCTTTGATTTGATCCTTAGCATTGTAACCCGCCTGAGCTACTCTATCTTTGACACCAGCCGCATAGTTCTTCGCATATTCAGTATCATCCTGGATTTTGTTTTTGGCATAATCAACATTTTCTTGAACGCCTTCTTTTACATCATAACCAACGTTTTCCATACGATCTTTTGCATCTTTAGCATAATTCTTAGCATGATGAACGTGTTGATTTGTCTTATCTTTAACTTCATTACCAGCATCAACAATATTTTTCTTTGCTTCGTCTGCATATTTTTTTGCTTTTTGATTGATATCATTTAAAACATCTTTTGTTTCTTTTCCTTGTTGTTTCAAATACTCTATCAACTGATCAACTGCATTTTCATTCTTTTCTTTGAAATAATTGTACTTTGCTTCTGCCCGATCTTGAATATCTTTAGCTTGTCCTTTTCTCCATTTTAACCAACTTGATTTAGTGTCATCCCATTCTTTCTTTGCATTTGCTGCCTGTTTTTCGTAATAATCAATATTTTCCTTCATTCTATATTCATTAAATTCATCATATTTTTCAGATGCATAGTTTTGTGCTTTACCAACAACACCTTGAATTCTTTCTGCAATATTCTCAGGCTCAGAAGCATGAACATATTCATTTAAATATAATCTAAGATTATTTAAAACATCTTTTGCTTCATTATATTTATTTTGTAATTCTTCAGTGTTTGAATCTGAACCAGCCCAGAACTTCTTAAAACCACCCCTTTTATTTTCCAGATCAACATTTGCATCTAATTTCTTTTTTGCATCAACAACCTTCTTATATGCATCATCATACATATCCAGTGCTCTATATGAAGCTTCAGAACCGGAATCATATACATTTTTTTTCAAATTTTGTAATGCCTTATCGTGATTTTCATACATATCATTTATTTGATTTGCACCAGCATTGATCTTTTCTTGAAATTGACCTGTATGCGTTTTTGGAGGTTGTGTTTCAGCGATTGCTTTAATAATGTATAAACCAACAAGACCAACAACAAAAGTTTTAAACATAGTTTTTGATCTACTCATTGTTTGTGTTTTCTTAGAACGCTTTTTAATTTTTGTTATCTTTATTATATTGTCAAAAATGTGTTAATCAATTTTATGTTGTTTCTTAAGGATAAGGATTACAGAATCAATTCTTTTTATGTTTTATGGGGATCCACAGTATTTTATAACTCACTAGAAAAAACCAGGATAGGTTATATCATTCAAGAGCAATTCACCTATCCCAACGGTGTATGTCCCTAGTTTTGGTTAAGATTTATCATATACTTTCAACATTGCCAATATAGTCTTAATTTTGGTAATTACATCACCACACAGCCCACTTATTATGCAAGGGAGTTGATCATTTTCAATTGTTGCTGTTGCTGTTACGTAATTTTTAGAAACTCCGAGAAAATACGGAGTTGGTTTCCAATTCCACTTTTTTCAATGTTTTTTAGTGATTTATATTTTTATATAGTAAAAATAAATTAAACAATTTATATGCAAACATGAAAATTTTACAACTTTTTCGTAGGTGCCATTGGCGTCCAACTATTTAGTGAAGAAACTGGTGTAGGCGTTGCCTGTATAGCTGTAGTCGGTGATTTTTCACTCAAATTCTTACCTAATTCAGCCATATATTTGTTGCTTAAATCTGATGGTTTTGATGGAACAATCGGAGCTATTTTCTGTTGATCTTTAGTACTTGCAGATTCTGTCAATTCAACTGTATTATTTCTACGTGGTGGTGGAGGTGGTGGTATTGATCCTGATCTTGACATTGTAGGAGTCATTACTGCGTATGTTGAAGAATTGGCAGATTCAGAAACTGATGTAGATGGTGACGATATTGATTCATTATTTGATTTTGGTGATGTAGTTAATTTGGCATTGATAGAATTCTGTATATTTATTGGTGTTAAACCTGGGATTAACATATTTTTAGTCTCCTGTGCATTATAAATCGGTGGGACGGGTCTTCTTGGTAATGGTGGAGTAATAGATGATGCACCAGTATCAACATCAATCAGATTAGCAGTCATTGGTGTACGTGATGGTAAAGTTAAAGGAGATGATTTTGTTGATACAAATGATGATGATGATAATGATATGGAAGAATTTGATGTAGACGATGCATCATTTAATTCAATATGGCTACTTTTATCATCAGTATAAGATTGTCGCAATTTATTAATTACATTATCCTTGTATTCTTCATCAATTATTTTAACTTGAGCACTGAAAATATTGTAAACTGGTCTATGATCTGAAAATTTGATTATTGAAGCAATATCATAATTTAATGATTGTAGATTTTTACCACAGTGTAAAATTCTATCAGTCCATGCAGGAACACGTTGCTTTTCTGAACTATCATACTGATCAGAAAATTTATCAAATTTATAAGTTGGTGGAAATTTAATTTCCGATTCTTTAAAATATTTAAATTCTTTAATTCTCATCATTTGATATGATAATTGATCTCTCGTAAATAATGTTGCTAAATCATTTCTTTCAATTAATGCTCTTGCCTTTTCATTTGGGAATGTAATTCTATAATTTAAATCACCTAACCAGATTATATTATCATGATGTTTAATATATCTGTTCCTTGAAAATCTTATACCATTCCAACTACTTATGAAATCATTATTTCTTTCTTCTGTATAACTCAAACCTGAAGCAAAATGTGAATTTACAAAACAAAATGATGTTGATGAAACATTTAATCTAATTGCAATAGTACCTTTATTTGCAGTCATACCTCCTAAACCCGTCTTTTTCGATTTACCTTCAACTTCGGTAACTTTTGAAACTTTATCAGACCTAACAAACAATAATAATAAAATTGATGACATAAATTCGGACCTTAATAACACATAATTTTTACCTGAATTTTTTTTGATTGTAGTTTCAACTTCTTTTGTCCAATATTGGCCAACAGATCCATCATTTTTAAGTATATTAGAAGCATTTAATTCAATTACTTCTTGGAAACCAACAACAAAAATATCAGGATTAAAATTATCATAAGGAAATAACCAATCTGTTAAATTTTTATTTTGATTTGCACCAGCTAAATTGAAAGTACCTGTAAATATAGTTATATCATTATAAGAGGTAAAATTAGATTCATAATTTTGTAATTCATCATTAACAAAATCAGTTATTGGATCATAAATTAAAACTTGATTTTGAGATGATATTTTACCTAACAAAGTATCAGTAAGTTGTTGTTTTCCTTTATCAACGAAATTATTAATATAAATTCTACTAATTGATTTTGTTGCATCAGATATAGCACCAGCAAAACCCATTTTACCACTTCTTGAAAAACTTGATTTTAATGCATTTGTACCTGTATAAATTTGAGAAATTCTATCACCATGATTTGCCCACAAGGTGCTATGTTTATTTTTTAAATTTGATAAATCATAAATATTTTTGGATTCTAAAAATTCTAATAAAGTTTTCAATGAAATAACTTGTTGAATAACATTTGTTCTATCTAAACAATCTAAGCAATTTGTTCTAAATGTACCAGTCTGTTCAGATAATATTTGATTTGATTTTAAATCAAATAAAAAATAATCAAAATTTTCAAATGATTCATTTAATAAAGGTAATAATCTTGTTGAATCTGCATAAGTCTTTGAAGTTTCATGATGAAAATCAAAATCTGTAAAAAATACAGAATCTGGATTTTTTTTCTTTAATATAACAAAATGTTTTTTATATGTATCACTTAATTCAATTTCTGAAGATCTGGTTTTAGATAATAAATTAACAATATGAATTGGACCATATTTACTATTTAACATTTCAAAATGTCTTTCAAATGTTGGTTGAGTAGCTTCAAAACTTCTTGAAATTTGAACTTTTGGAGAAATTAATGCAGTATCTTGTTCCCAAAAACAAGGAATTGAACCACGAATTTGTGTAAATGCAAATATTTGATTATTATCATTAAAAATTAATTCAGTTTCAACAAAATTAGCAACATTACCATCATCATCAACACCTCTAACATTAAATCTTGTACCTGCTCTTTTCCATGATTGTTTTGAAATAATTGTCATTTTACAAGTTCTCCCATTTATTGAAGTAGTTAAAGTTTCTGCAAAACCTCTAATAACAGTTGTTAAGAATTGATTATCATCTAAAATAATTTTTTGTTTTTCAGTTAAATTGTTTATAAAATTAGTTATACCTTCCATCATAAAATTATTCCACATATAATCTGTATGATATCTATCAACTGATAATCTTTGTTTAATATTAACACCTCTACCTTGTAAAGTACTTGTTAAATCAAAATCGGAACTATAAAAAAATGAACCATCAGATAGTAATTTTCTTAATTCCCAACATGGATGCTGAGCAATTCTTGGAGTATAATCATTTGATTGAGAGGAAGTAGATGATGATGATAATTCATTTTCTATATTTGGATAACCATTAGAATTTAAGTCTAAAAAATCCCAGTTATCATTTGTTAAACAATGAAATTCAACATCCGCAATTTTATTTATATCTTCATCTGGTAATGGTTGAGCAACATGAATTTTTGAAGTAATAACACAAAGAAAGATATCATTATTCATTTCAATCAAACCCAAAAAACCTTGTGGTTTTGATCTTGATAGTTGTTTATAAGGATAAGCAATAAATGAATCTTTATCAATTAATTCAATTGCACATTTTTGAGTTTCATTAATATATCTGAAAAGAAGTACATGAGTTTTAGATTCCAAAGCCAATGTTCTCTTTGAACCCGTCCTGAGTAAAATGTTCATGCTGGAATTAAAACAGTAAACAATTTGATGAGGTTAATCAATTCAATGGTATTAACAACATGGAAATGACAATAAAACAATTTAAGTGGAAATTACTAGTCTTTGATTCATTTAGTGAATCAATTTGCAGTTTGCTTGTTAATAGTGCGACTTATTTTGCTGTTGTTGTACTTTAAAAACTTTAAATCATATACTGTAACTGTAATAATTTATGCATTTTATTTACTTTACATTTTTTTACTTATTTATATATAAGAAGAATTTTTATAAAAGCAATTGTTTAACTTTCTCATAAATCAGAAATGTGGTACATGTTGCTGGGAGTACACGAAGTAAGTTAGCGGCTAATCCTTTGTAAAATGACCGAACGCCCTCACGTTGATACATTTGAATACAAAGAGATGATACAGATTTAAGTTTGTTTGAACTTGATATAATTTGAAGTCTTGATCTTACTACTTGAAGTGGATAAAACATACAAGTAGATAACATTTTAGAAATAGAACTTGCATAAAAATATTGGAATGTTGATAAATTTTCATCTAATTTATCATCATGTTGATTAATTAAATGTCTTTTAATAATATCATATAATGACAGTTGAACAGCACCTTGTGCAACATTAAATAATGCAGGTAATAAACCACGATAATATCCTATAAAACCTTCTTTTTGATAAATTGATTTTATACCATTTATAATAGAAGTATAAGCGCCAGGTGAAGAACGTTCAGTTGATATCATTCTTGTTTTAATAACCCAAATTGGATTTGTTAAAATAGAAGTTGTCCAACCAGCTAAAAATGCAGATGATAAATAATGCCAAGATTTTAAATGTCGATCATGATTTAAATCTGATGAATTTAAGAATAAATTTTTAAATTGCCTGTAAAATAGAAAATATAATGCCCATGCTGAAGTTGAACCTATTAAATTCGGTCCAATACCCCTATATAAATGTTTAATAAAATTTGGAACTGTAACTTTACCATTAGATTTACTATTAGATTTTGATGCAATAAGTAAATCTTTATAAATTTTAAATACTGCTTGCCATTGTGAAGATGTAGTTGTATCCAATTGCAGTCGGAGTTTAAAAAAATCTAATGGATGAGTTATAACAGTTGTAGTAAATCCGGCAGATAAACCAGCTATAGTTTCCACTGTTATTGAAGGAGGCCCATTTGATGCATCCATGTGTTTTCTTCGCTTCGCTTCACTTTATTTCAATTTTACTTTATAATAAAAGAAAAGGAGATACGAAATTGATAAATCAAATAACATCAAGGTGAAGGACAATCCTTTTACATATTCTATAGAATAAGGATAAAAATGGAAATGAAAAATTTATAAAATGAAAAAAAGTTTATTTTTCACGCTGTTGGAATTCGAACAGAGTACAATTAAAATATTGAAATATATATTGAAATAAATACCCCATGCATATTTTTTAAGTGGTGTGTTTTGTGTAGAACAAATAGAATCAATTGAAGCTTAAGATCTTTCAGAGAAAACAGGATTGATAGATAATAAGTTCTTATTTTTATATTTTAATTATCCAACTTGCTACATTAACTTTATAAAATCAGATACTGTTTGTTACACCAAAAAAAAGTATTTGATCAGATATTCTCTTGTTATTTAATTTTGATTGATTTCTATAGAACTTTTCAGACAAGATGATGATTAAATTCTAAAATACAGTATCCGTTTCATGTAAAAACATGGCTAAGTAAGTAAGCCAGAGATAAGAAGCGCAATAATAAAACATTTCTCAATTAAGAAAAGATTAATAATTATTCAGCAAGCAAGGTCGTGGTCAAAACTACATGTTAAAAATAAATATTATCTTCCAAATTGTTTATGCAATTAACAACTTGAATAACTTTTTATTAAAACTATAAAGTTATTTCTATGGAAATATATACATTCTGTAGTAACGATTAGATTGTTTGTTCAAAGCAAAACTAAAAGAATAAAAGGAAACGCGTTGAATAATAATAACAATATATGTTGAACCAATCGGAACAGCTTAATGCTTAATCCTCACTTTCTCCGTTTCCAGTTTTCAGTAATGACTCCGATTGCTTTATTTTTTTCTTTTTCCTCCCATATAGAGAAGTCAGACTCTGTGACAGAATGATCCCTTATTATTAGAAATTTTCAATCAAATTGGAGATTGGTATATATACATTTTCAAATGCTTAAAAACATAATTTGAATTTGTTATTTCATATTCTCTTTCTTGATTATTTTACAAAAAAAATTTAAGTTAATCTATATCAACTAAAAGCAATTATAAAATGTCTGAATTCAAAAGATTAAAACTTGACTTGGTAAAACCAGTTCCATCAGATTATGAAATTTCTCGTAATCAAGTTCCAAAACATATTTCTGATGTTGCAGCTGAAGCAGGTATTATTTCATCAGAATTAGAACCATATGGATCTTATAAAGCAAAAATTAAATTAGATGTTCTTGATAGATTACAAGATAGAAATGATGGTAAATATGTTTTAGTTGCAGGTATTACACCAACTCCTTTAGGTGAAGGTAAATCAACAACAACTGTTGGTTTAGCTCAAGCAATTGGTGCAACTTTAGGTAAAACTTGTTTTGCAAATGTTAGACAACCTTCAATGGGTCCAACATTTGGTGTTAAAGGTGGTGCAGCTGGTGGTGGTTATTCACAAGTTATACCAATGGATGAATTTAATATGCATATAACAGGTGATATTCATGCTGTTGGTATGGCAAATAATTTATTAGCAGCTGCTTTAGATACAAGAATGTTTCATGAAGCAACTCAAACTGATATTGGTTTATTTAAAAGATTATGTCCAATTAAAAAAGATGGCTCAAGAGATATTCCAATTGGTTTAACTTATAGAGCAAAAAAATTAGGTTTAGAATTATCAAAAATTAATGATTGGACTTCTGAACAAATTTCAAAATTTGTTAGATTAGATGTTGATCCAAAAACAATTACATGGAAAAGAGTTTTAGATTTAAATGATAGATCATTAAGAGGTGTTACAATTAATGAAGCACCAACTGAAAAAGGTTTAATTAGAAAAACTGGTTTTGATATAACTGTTGCATCTGAAGTTATGGCAATTTTAGCATTATCAAATTCTTTAAAAGATATGAGAGAAAGATTTGGTAAAATTGTTGTTGCATCATCAAAATCTGGTGAACCAATTACTTGTGAAGATTTAGGTTGTGCAGGTGCTTTAACTGCAATTATGAAAGATGCAATTAAACCAAATTTAATGCAAACTTTAGAAGGTACACCAGTTTTTGTTCATGCAGGTCCATTTGCAAATATTTCAATTGGTGCATCATCAATTTTAGCTGATAAAATGGCATTAAAATTAGCTGGTACTCCAAAATCTTTTACTGAAGATCAAATTAAAGAAAATCAAGGTTTTGTTATAACTGAAGCAGGTTTTGATTTTACAATGGGTGGTGAACGTTTCCTTAATATTAAATGTCGTACATCTGGTTTAAAACCTGATGTTATTGTAATTGTTGCAACAGTTAGAGCATTAAAAGTTCATGGTGGT
The DNA here is from genome assembly GCA_030571145.1 of Pichia sp. yHKS168. Lineage (NCBI taxonomy): Eukaryota > Fungi > Ascomycota > Pichiomycetes > Pichiales > Pichiaceae > Pichia > Pichia sp. yHKS168. The sequence continues at coordinate 118,674 of JAJLXI010000001.1, read as the reverse complement.
GGAGCTGATGTTAAACCAGGTATTCCATTACCATTTGAATATACAACTGAAAATATTGAAATGTTATCAAAAGGTTGTTCAAATTTACAAAAACATATTTTAAATGCAAAACAATATGGTGTTGATGTTATTGTTGCAATTAATAAAATGTCAAGTGATACAAATGCTGAACATGAAATTATTAAAAAAGCATCATTAGAAGCAGGTGCAACTGATGCAATTATTTCAAATCATTGGGAAGAAGGTGGTGAAGGTGCAAAAGATTTAGCAATTGGTGTTATTAAATGTGCAAATAAAGAATATTCATCACAAGATAAATCTAATTCATTCCATCCATTATATGAATTAGATGGTACAATTGAAGAAAAAATTGAAAAAATTGCAAAATTAATGTATGGTGCAGGTTCAGTCTCATTTAGTGATATTGCAAAGGAAAAGATTAAAGAATATACAAATCAAGGTTTTGATAAATTACCAATTTGTATTGCAAAAACTCAATATTCTTTATCTCATGATGCAAAATTAAAAGGTGTTCCAACTGGTTTTGAATTTCCAATTAAGGATATTAAAGCAAGTATAGGTGCAGGTTATTTATATGCATTAGCAGATCAAATTATGACTATTCCTGGTTTAGCTACTAAATGTGGTTTTATGAATGTTGAAGTTAATGAAAAGGGTGAAATTGAAGGTTTATTCTAATCATCAATAAATATTCCAAATTTTTATATTTGTATTTTGTAGAAACACGAAAAATAAAGAAAATATAATAATTTAAGTAAAATTATCTTTTTATTTTTTATGGTTTTAAGAAAAAAGACAAGTTTATTTTTTTTCTAAATTATAAAAAAAAGGAAAAGAAAAAAAAAGGTAATCTGTATGTATTTATTAATAGAATTGGTGACAATTTATAAAGTTAAAATATAAAATGTATGCATAGTATGTTTTTTTTTTCTGTTTTTAAGATTATAATATAAGTATATTCAGCTTTCTGTTGGTGGTTGCATTGACCATCTACGATTATTAACTGTATTATTATTCCCCACGTAACCATTATCACTACCAGCAGAAAAATTTCTACTGTTTCTATTGTTATTCTTTCGTGTACTATTTGATCTATTAATGTTATTATATGAAGGAGATAACTGTGAATCATAATTATTATTCGAAGAAATACGTTGATTGTTATTTTTATTGCTATTGTTATTGTTATTTTTATAATTGTTATTGTTATAGTTGTTGTTGTTGTTATAGTTATAGTTGTTATTGTTATAGTTGTTGTTGTTATTGTTATTGTTGATATTGTTACTATATGATAAACTTATAAAATCTTCTTGAATCATTGATTGTCTAAATGAATTTCTCTTTCTACGATCTTTTTTCTGAATATTGATATTATTACGTTTATTTGAACATTGATTGGTATTAGTGTTATCATTATTATTATTATTATTATTATTATTATTATTATTATTATTACCAATATTAGTATTATTGTTAATATTTTCTTGTAAATTAGGAGAATTGTGCCTTGTATTTGGTGATTTAAATCTAAAATCAATAATATTTGGAGAAGCAGCTCTTTTTCTTTCAAAAGTTTCATTTTTTATTAAAATTGGAGAATCTAAAGAAATTTTATTATTTGAAGGAGTCAAAGGTGGAGATAAAGTAGTTGAATTTGAATTTGATAAAATTGATAAATCTCTTCTTTTAATTAATTCTTTCATTTTATTTAAATCAGTTAAATTACCATTTGTTTCATTTTTAATTTTTAATAAAACATCTTCATTTCTATTTAATTTTTTTAAAATTTCTTCACATTCTTCCATAACAATTGAAGTTGCTTGACCATGTTGTTTAGTAGATTCTGATAATAATAATAAATAATTATTAACTTTATCATATTTTTGATTATACAATTCTTCTAATCTTTTTGAATTTTTAATTAATAAATTATAAGAAGAATCAATTTCAGGTTGATTTAATTTTAAATTATTTAGATTATCAGATAAAGAATTTTTAGTTTTATTTATAAAATCAGGTATTTGATTATTTAAATTTTCTAAATTTGAATTAATTAATAATTTATAATCATTAAAAGAATTTTGTAAAACTTCATAAGATTTTGATAATCTTTCATTTTCTGATAATAATCTAAATTTTTCATTATCAGAATTTAATAATTTTGATTTTAAATTTTCTAATTCAAATCTAAAATTATCATTATTTGAAGTTAATTCAGTTAATTGAAATTCTAAATCCATTACTCTACGTTCTTTTCTTTTTAATAAAGATTCTGCAACTTCAGCTTGATGTTTTGAATTTGATAATTGTTCAACCATTGTTTCATTTCTTTTTGATAAAATTGAATATTTTTGTTTCGTTTCATTTAAATTTGCCTTTGTTTCATTTAATTCAATTTTTAATGAATCTATTGTTGATTGTAAATCATCAATAACTCTTGAAGTACCTGTAGTTGGTTGATAATTTGACATTTTTTTTAATGTATATATTAATGTATGAATGTAAGTAAGTTAAATTGAGGAGGATGAGTAAGATCAAATGTAAGAGAAAATTATAATAATAAATAAATGGGAATAAATGAATGAATTTAGTATAATGCTATATCTATAATATTATGAAACAGCAGAAAAAAAAGATCCCTATTGCTTAAAGAAAAAAGCGATTTAATACTTTATATATATGTATGTATATATATTGTATTATTTATATTTTATTATGAAGATAAAATAATAATTGATTCATCACAAAAACAAAAACAAAAACACTGTATTTCCAATTGAAAACATTGAAAATTCAAGTTGGCGTTTCTTGTACCCTTTTGGGAAATATTGATTGAACTCTTGTGAGATGTCCCGTTGAAAAAAAAAAAAAAAAAAAAAAAGCAACAACGTAAATACTGTTGTAAAATAAATTAGGGCTATGACACTACTAATTGTTGTGAAAAAATTAGAAAAACAAAAAAAAAGGGAGTGTAATTAAATTAAATTCTTTGTGTATATAATTTTTTATATGTGTTTCAGCCTTTTGGTTTAAGCCACACTTTAAATTATTAGATAATTGAATTCAGAGTAAAATTTAATAGGGTGATTTTTTTTTTGAGATTACACAAATTAACATTACAATAATCTGACAATAATGTCCTTCTATGCATATATATAGAAGGTATCTAGATCGATGAAGTTATAAGCTAATTAATTTACAAACTTAGACTAATTTATTTATATATATATATATGTATTAGTACTGCCTGATCATCTCTTTATCTTTTACGAACAATCATTGTATAAGCTTGGTATGTTACGATTATATATATCTAAAATTTGGTCTGCTATAGAATTTTAAATTTTTTTAAAGTTTGTAATTTACCACATGGGGCACCGCTTATGATCACGTTGTATTCTATTTTTAATGTACGTATCGTATTTATTCATTTATATATATATATGTATCTGTAGACATATATATACGTGAATATCGGACAAACTAACCAATCAACCAACAAAACAAAAAAGATTGAAAACTAAAAACAAACCTAAAACCCCACTAGAAATTACAGAGTGACCTGACTATTTCGAAATCACTAAAAAGGATTAATAGATCTGTAAAATTGCTTAAAATGAGAACGGAGAAATAAAATACTCTGATTATTACTATCAGTATTTATATATGAATTTTCATGACATCCTTTTAATCAATCAATCAGCAATCTCTTGATTTATATCAATATATATCAATATATATATATATTAATGATCTATGTATTTAATCATCATCATCATCAATGTATACACATCTGTTTATATAATAAACCAACAGAATTCGAATAAACTTTAAGTCTCCGGCTTTTTGTCGCCCCCCTTTTAGATTTGTATAAGTGGCATTTATGATTTCCAGATTTAGTTAATCATAAGTCTAGTCTTAAATCTGTAACTTGTATATATATATTTATTACTAGTAGTTATTGTATGTCATTCATTCACTAATTATAATTCTAAACTTTAATCACTTCATTTATTTTGTCCCTTTGCTTTATTCTTTTAATTAATTATACTTTATAAAACTTAGTGTTTCGTCTGCCTTTCCATTTCCTTCTATTATTTATTTATATAAATATTCTTTCTATTATCTTTTATTATCTTTTATTATTGCTTTTAACTTTACATTTACAATCTCATAGAAACATTTTCTATTAAATATCATTTAGCATTTATATTATGCTTTACAATGACTCTTACAAATCCTTTTAAAAAATATATTAATAATTCAAATAATTCTTCAATTGATAATAATATTAACATTAAGAATAATAATTCAATATTTGGTAATTTTTCTTTAAATTCATCTAAAAATCATTTATTTAATTCATCATCTGATAAAGATGATCCATTATATGAATCTAACAATATTGAAAAAATCAATAAAAATTTACAAAATGATTTAAAACTTCATGAAAGATCAAATTCATTTAAAAAATTATCTACTTTAAATAATAATAATAATAATAATAATTCAAATATTTCTTCAATTCCAATACCAAGACCAAAATTTACAACTTCAAATTCAATTTCAAGTTTAAATAATTCTTCACCAAATGATATATTTGAGAGAAATGTACAATCTGAAGATTCATTCCCAATTTTAAATTTAAATAATAATGATTCAATAAATTCTTCAAGTGATTTAAATTTACGTACTCAATCATCTCCTTATTTATTAAATAATTCAAGACCTCGTCATTTATTATCTGAAAATTTTACTTCACCTGTATTAGATTCAACTGTTGAATTAATTCAATCTCAAAATTATAATGATGTTGATGTTGTTCAAGTTCCTCATTCTCATCCATCTCAACAATTATTTAAAACTCAATCTCATAATTCTATTTTATTATCAAATTGTTCATCTCCAAAATCTTCATCTTCAAAAAAAATGTTATCTTTAGATACTTTACAAAAATCTTTTTCAAATTCAAATTTAAATTCAAATTCATATTCAAATTTAAATTCAAATTCAAGACCAAGGCCAAGATCAAAATCTTCAATATCTAATAATTCATTAAATCATTTAAAAAAGATAAAATCGGATTTAAATTGTACTTGTAATGGTAATTGTATGAATTTACCACAATCTTCAAATCCATTATCACCAACTTTAACTTCAAATTCATTAAGTCCGTCAAATAGAAAATCTATTCCTTTCTATTCATATCTTGATTTAGTTAATTTTGAAAGAATGTCAAACAATATTAATAATTCAAATCCTAATAAGAATAATAATAATAATAATCAAAATTTCATTGATCCATTCAATCCAAATGATAATGAGAATAATCAAAATGATTTCAAATTTCCAAAAAATAATGAATTTTTAGAATCTTCTAATTGCCCAAAACATAGTAATTTAAATAGAAGATTAACTTTTCAAGGTTGTAATGAAGATTGTGATGCTAAAATTGATGAAGAATTAAATGATGAACAAAGTTGTAATAACCTTTCTAAAAAATCAAATTATCCAATTAAAAATATTTCATCTTCTGCTATTATTGATGATCATGATGATAACAATGATCATGATGATAACAATCATAAAGATAATCAGCATGAAGATAATCATGAGGATAATCATGAAAATCATAATAATAAATGTAATGATGATAATTCAGATAATTTGAATTCACCAAATCTTGTTAATGATGATACATCAATTCAATCCTGGAATCCAATTGATAAAAATGATCAATTAAAATCATCAAATTCACGTCATCAAAGTATCGTTGATGAAATGGCAAGTCTGAAAAATTTTACTACTAATAATTCTTATTTTGAAGATGAACTCCAAAATTGTTCAACTGAGGATTCATCAAATGGTATACCACTTGTTAATGTTTGTACTGCCAATGATTATATAAACTCAAGAACAAGAGAATTAAGGAATAGTTTTATTTTTAACAATAATAATAATTATACTCCAAAAAAATTACTTAATTAAAAAAAATTTTTGGAAAGAAAAAGAGAGAGATATGAAATACTAGTTTATTCTTAGTTTGACAATTTTTTTTCAATTCGATTTAATTCAATTTAATCATAACCTATAAGACAATATATTATATTATACCATTTATTTATACATTTTTATTTTTACTTTTACCTTTATTTTGAGTTTTACTTTATTTTCCTTCTCCTTTTTACTTTTTCTTTGTGTTTTCTTATCAGCCCCAGGAACATCAATATTAATTTATCATTTAATAAGAAAATTACCTCATATTTATTTTTTGTTTTTAAATTATCTTTTTTAATATTTGCATATTTGCTTTTTCTGTTTATTTACTAGTTTATAAATCATAATTTTAATACTATTATTATCATAAATCATGTATATCATTTACTAACGTACTACTACGTATTGTATGCAGAAAGAAAACAAAATAAAACCTTTTAAAGGAATCGCGAATATTGTGAAAATATTTTCTCATTTCCTGAAAATGGTTTTATTTTGTTTTCTCCAGTTGTATTTTGCATTTTTCAATCGATTTTTACGTTCCAACTTTATTGTTGAAAATTAACAAATTCGGTATACAGATTGTAAACTTGGCTGAGCTGAACAAAAAAAAACATAAACATTGTGTCTCATTTGAATAAATTTCAAAGTCCAAAATACTAAAAATTTAGTTAAAATTACAAAATATGTCAAACAATATACAAGATCCTCGGGATTATTATGCTCAACATTCTGAAATTGAACATCATGAAAATCATGATCACAATAATAATACTGATCAAATCACTGATTTAACAACAAGCTCAGAATATGCATGTTCATACTGTGGTATTTCTAATCCATCATGTGTTGTTAAATGTGAAATTTGTAATAAATGGTTTTGTAATGGTAAATCAGGAAATAGAGGCTCACATATAATTACACATTTAGTTTTATCAAAACATAACAAAATTTCATTACATCCAGAAAGTGATTTAGGAGATTCAACATTAGAATGTTATAATTGTGGTACAAAAAATATTTTTATTTTGGGTTTTGTATCTGCAAAACAAGAAAATATTGTTGTTATATTATGTAGATTACCATGTGCTCAACAAAAAGATTCAAATTGGGATACTCAACAATGGCAATCATTAATTGAAGATAGACAATTATTATCATGGGTTGCACAATATCCAACTGGTGAAGATTTAAATTTAGCTTCAAATATAAATTATGATCAAATTACTAAATTAGAAATGAAATGGAGATTAAATAAAGATGCAAAAATTACTGATTTAATTGAAGAAGAAGAAGAAATTGAAATTGAACCAATTTTAATGAGATATACTGATGCTTATCAATATCAACGTTCATTTGCTCCATTAGTTAAAATTGAAGCAGATTATGATAAAGCTTTAAAAGAAAGTAAAGGTTTAAATTATATTTCAATTAATTGGTCATTATCATTAAATAATAAAAATTTAGCTTCATTTTATTTTTCAACAATTGATTCAAATGAATTAAAAGTAGCAGTTGGTGATGAAATGATACTTAGATATGATGGTCCTGAATTAGATGAACCTTGGGAAGGTTCTGGTTATATTATTAAATTACCTGATGCACGTCAAGAAGAATATACATTAGAAATGATTCCACATAAAATTCATCCGCCAACTTTTATTAATAATAGATTTACAGCAGAATTTGTTTGGAAAGGTATATCATATGAAAGAATGCAAGAAGCAATGAAAAATTTTGCTTTAGATTCAAAATCTGTTTCAAGTTATTTATATCTGAAATTATTAGGTATTGAAGTTGAAGATACATTTTTTAATGTTAAATTACCTGATAATTTATCAATTCCAAATATGCCAAATTTAAATGCTTCACAATTATATGCAGTTGAAACTGCTTTAAAATCTCCATTAACTTTAATTCAAGGTCCTCCAGGTACTGGTAAAACTGTTACATCTGCAACAATTGTTTATCACTTAATTAAATTATATAAAAAGGAAAAAATTTTAGTTTGTGCACCATCAAATGTTGCAGTTGATCATTTAACTGAAAAATTAACTAATATGGGTTTAAAAGTTGTTAGAATTACTGCTAAAAGTAGAGAAGATGTTGATTCTTCAATTTCTAAATATTGCTTACATGAATTAGTTAAAAAGAAAGCAAAGGGAGAATTTAAAAAATTAATTAAATTAAAAGAAGAAATTGGTGAATTATCATTTGAAGATGCAAATATTTATTATAATAAATTAAGGAAAAGTGAAAATGATATAATTTCAAATGCTGATGTTATTTGTTGTACATGTGTTGGTGCAAAAGATAAAAGATTAGAAAGACTTAAATTTAGAACTGTATTAATTGATGAATCAACTCAAGCTTCTGAACCTGAATGTTTAATTCCAATTGTTAAAGGTTGTAAACAAGTTATTTTAGTTGGTGATCATCAACAATTAGGTCCTGTTATTTTAAATAAAAAGGCAAGTGAAGCAGGTTTAAGACAATCATTATTTGAAAGAATGATTGTTTTAGGTCATACACCTATTAGATTAGAAGTTCAATATCGTATGCATCCTTGTTTAAGTGAATTTCCAAGTAATATGTTTTATGATGGTAGTTTACAAAATGGTATTACAAATGAAGATAGACAAGTTTTAAATTCAAATTTCCCTTGGCCAATTAGAGAAATGCCAATGATGTTTTGGGCAATTTATGGTCGTGAAGAAATTTCTGTTAGTGGTACATCATATCTTAATAGAGTCGAAGCGATGAATATTGAAAGAATAATTACAAGATTATTTAAAGATGGTGTTAAACCATCACAAATTGGTGTTATTACACCATATGAAGGTCAAAGAAATTATATTTTACAATATATGCAATTAAATTCAACATTAAGTGATAAAGAAATGTATTCAGAAATTGAAGTTGTTTCAGTTGATGCATTTCAAGGTCGTGAAAAAGATTATATTATTTTATCATGTGTTAGAGCAAATTCTCAACAATTAATTGGTTTCTTACGTGATCCACGTCGTCTAAATGTTGCATTAACACGTGCAAAATATGGTCTCATAATTTTAGGTAATCCAAAAGCTTTAAATAAAGATAAACTTTGGAATCATTTATTAACATTTTATCGTAGTCGTGGTTGTTTAGTTGAAGGTCAAATTGATAATTTACAATTATCATCAGTTCAATTAACAAGATTTCAAAATAATGATACTAATAACAATAATAATAGATTATTAATTAATAAAACCGATCAATCAAACCAATCTAACGCTTCATTTGATACACATTCTTTAGTCTCTTATGAGGGTTCCTCATTTAGTGTTTCCAAAAATCGTGATAGTTTAAATGATTCTAAAAAATGGCCTTCATTAGAAAATTCATTTACACAGTCTTCTCGTTTTAATAATAATACTAATAATAATAGCTATAATAATGATAATGATGAAACTGATACAATTGTATCATATTCTGCAGATGCAAATGCTGAAAATCACGTTGATGATGAAGTAGCTCATAATATTAAAAGACTAACTGAAAAATTTGGTGGTGAATTAACATTTTAGCTATCTTGAAAATTGCTCTTCTAATTTTACCGCCATTATATTTATACATATATATTATAGATTGTTACACACATTAGAGAGAATACAAAAATTTATAGAAAAATTATTTAAAAAGGGAAAAAATAATTTTAATTTTAAAGACAAATAATATTTATAAATAATAATATATAAAAAGGTAAATTAAAAAAAAATACTTGCATAAAACAGTATATAAAATTTCATTCGTAATTCGTAAAAACTTAATCATTATAATATCATAACCAATGATATTTATTTTTTATACTTTAAGCTTAATTTTGTTTATTAATATATAACTTCAATGTCACCATCATTATATGAAACATTAAGTCCGCTATCGTTTTCGTTATCGTTATAGTCATCATCGTCATCATCTCCATCTCCATCATCATCATCATCCACATCGTCATCATTATCTTCATCATCTCCATCATCATCATCCTCATCATATTCTTCATCACTCATATCTCGACTTTCTCTAAATTGTTCATTATCACCATTATCTAGAATAATTGCATTTTGAACTTTTGGTGGTTCTTGAATATTCATATTTGCCAATATTTTTTCATTTGATAATCCCAGTTGATTATTTTCATCAAAAGCATCATTTGAATCTTGATTTTCTAAATCTGTTTCAATTTCATTAGGATTACCTAAAACTTTATTATACATTGAGCTAATTTCTCTAAGTTCAGAATTGACAAATTTAAGCCATGAATTAAAATTGCCCTTATTTTCAAAAATAGATTCATACAATTCATTAAATATAAAATAACTGCTTTTCAAATAAAAAGGTCTAATATCATCCTCTGCTTCTTTATGTAATCCAAATGCATTTTCATTTTTAGTAACTCCAAAGTTTTCCACATAACTTTGAAATTTATGAATTTCTTCTGCAACTAATGTTAAATGTCCCATATATCCAAATCTAAAATTTGAAATTTTATACATTTCATCTGAAAATTTATAACAATAAACAATAAATAATGGTAAATTAAAATATCCCGGATAATTTTTATCTTTACATTCAAAATCTTTATAATGGCTTTGGTCATCAACTGGTGCATTTTCATTATTGTCAAAATCTTCATATTTTCCAAATAACGACCAAATTAAAATTTTATTTAAAGATAAATTATCATCAAAAATAGTTTCTTCTTGATTTATTGCTCTATCTTCATCCCAATTTGCTAATCTACCATTAAAAATTTGTTGAATTAAATCAAATATCACATTATGCATAAAATTATTCCAGGGAAATTTGATTAACTTTAAAGTAATTAAAGGAATAGCATGTGTTTCTAGTAACTGATATTTAAAGAAATTACCAATTGATAAATTTAATTTACTTTCAATATATGGTATTGATGGGTTATTACTTATAATTGATGATCTATCCAATTCGTTATCATCTTTTATATTTGTTTGATCATTTTGAATGATTAAACCATTTATTGCATCACTCATTAATTGTTCTGTTTTCTTTATATCTCTTAATGAATCTCTTTTATAAATTAATTTATCCAGATCAATTGATTTGTTCATTAATATCATGTTTGAACAATGTAGTAATTCAGCAATTAATTCCATTATTTTAAATCTTTCATAACCCAAAGGTTCAATTTTATGACCAATTGAACTATTTAAAGAACCAATATTTTTAAATTTATAATAAGAATCAGTTAAATAAGTTTTAACAATCTTATCTAAATTAATTGAAAATAATTTAAGTAAATTACCTAAATAAATTGGATCTCTTGAACTTGGCATATTTTTATTTTCATCCTCAAAATTAACTGAAGCAATCCAATCGAATTCATCATAATCTGAATTATTTTTTCTGATAACTTCGATTATAACAGAAACAATTGTAACTAGACCATAATTACCATAAATTAAAATAATATCCAACATTTCTTCAATGCACTCTTGTGAAACTAATTGTCTAGTTAAATCATTTGGACCAATATTTGGATTATTTGCATTAATATCATTTTGTTGATCATCTTGATTATTATTCCCATTAGAAACCATATTATCATCCCAGAATCCAATATTAGAACTTATGCCAACAATACCATTTAATAAATTACAAACATTATCTTGAACTTGATGATCCAAATAATATTTTTTGCATACCTTTAATAAATTTAAAATTAAATTTTGATCTAAAAATATATTTATTAATCCATTTGAATTATAAGGTTTATCAGTTGAAATTAATCTTACCAGTAAATCACAAACAGTTTGAGAATATGGGATAAATTTAATAAATTGATCAGTTAGACGATTATGTTCCTGTTCAAATCTAATAAAATTCATAAATCCACCGATATTAAGTAATGCTAAATCATCAACAAATTTTAAAAAATTGTTAAACATTACAATTTCATGAGAATCCCGCAATAATAAATAATTATTTGAATCTTCTAACTCTGATAATTTTTGAGCATCCGTTGTGTCCACAGTAATTTCTTGACTGAAAATTGAATCAGTATCATCGGTTTTATCATTATTCACAGTACTGGCCTTAGTAATCGAACTTTTATATTTCTCATCAGAAGAAAAAACTAATTTTGTATCTTTAAAGTAAAATTTAGGATCGTTATTCATAAATCCTCTCCAAAGTTTAGTAAAAATATCAAAATTAGTCAATAAAGTCTGATAAATATTTGAACTTGGTAAAATCATTATTTCAGATATCACTGTTGCTCTCTGTAATGCGAGTTGTAATTTATCTAGACCATTATTACTATTATTATTATTGACATTATCATTATTAGTATCATTAGCATCATCATGATTACTCCCACTATTATTCATCATCATATTATTATTATTATTATCATTATCATTACCGTCATTATTAATTCTATTATTTTCAAGAAAATCATCAGTTGAATTATTTACAGGTTTATTTATATCATCATCTAATGAAGTTGAGACAAATATATCATGAGATAAATATTCAGGTAACACTTTGGAGAATGATGAAAATTTCGATAATTTCATTGAAAATAAAATATATTCAAACATGGTATTAATTACATCTTTTTGTGATAAATAATTTATTAATTTTTGATTTTTAGCTAAATTAATTTCATCTATTAAATTTGGTTGATCTAACAATTTATTAAATAAATGGACATTGATATTACTTTTAGTGAATTCTAAAACTGATATTTGAAAATGCGATGAAGGTGATCGATTTATATTTTTATCCTCTAATTCATTTGAATCAGAAATAGGAGAGATTATAGGGTTTGTAATTGATATTGAATCTGGTTTATTTGAAAATGAATAATTACCATTTGCTGTTTTAGCTAAGGGGGATGGTGAGGGAGATGGGGAATTATTTTGAATAGAATGCAATAATTGTGAAGCTGTTATATTAAACTGTGTGGTTGTTGGTGAATATGCAACATGATGAGATAATGAAGCGGTTGTGATTGAATTATCTATTGGGCTATTGTTTGAGTTATTTTGTATTATATTATTATTATTATTATTATTATTATTATTATTATTACTATTATTATTATTATTATTATTATTATTATTAATTGAGTTAGAATTATTCAGTAACGAGGTTGAAGGCAATGATATGGGCATTGCCGAAGTTGTAACTGTAGTAACAGAAGAGCTGGTTGATACTAAATTTGAATTTTTGGAAGATGAAGTTAATGAAAGACCATTTTGTTTCACAGGAGTATTATTATTATTATTATTCACAGGAGATTGAGTAGTTCGTTTTACATTATCTTGCTCTATCTCATTCAAAATTTTGTTGATATTTGCATTAGAAAATGAGTGATTAAAAAAGGGCCATATTGTCGACATCTTTGAATTAGAAAAGGTATTGATAGATGTTTTTCTTAAACGTAATAAGGTATCAAAATGATTTTAAAAGGTAAAATTTATGCAATAAAACAAATGTTTAATAAAATTTGAACAGGTAACGTGAATAATATATGAAACAAAAGGATATCAAGTGTATGATTTTTGTAAGAGGATCGTCAAATGTACCCTAAATTGCTAATACTTACAAATCAATTGGTTCTATAACTTGTAAAAAATTCTATAATCGTACTATTGTACGTTGAGGAAATTGAGTTTTAAATTGAAGGGGCAAACAAGCTAATTGAAGGATAATTAAGGACTGTTTGTGAAGCTTAATTAGTCCAATAATGTTTTCAATAGATAATCGACTGGAATTGAATTTCAACAATTGACAACAGTCAAAAACAAACTTTTATTTAAGAATTCAAGTAAAGGCCAATCTCTAATCATATAAATTATATATAAATTATATATTTATTATAACTTGAGAGGCCCTCAAGAGGCATTCACCATTTTTGATTTTTTACCAATTATAATAATTTATTATTATTTAAATAATTACATTACAGTATAATATAATAATATAATAATAATTATTAAAAGAATAATTTAGGTGCACAGATGTAATTTGCATTTAACCGACGCGTCGATTTTAGGTCTGAAAATCATTTTGCTGTATAGTGTATAGTACAGTTTAAAACGTTTAAATTTAAAGTTTAAAGATAAAGTAAGAGAACTTATAAACTAACTAATTAATGGTTCCAAATTTAAATTTTATTTGTTTTTAAAGTTAGTTATGGATGGGAAACCGTTGTTAGAGACTCAGGAAGTTTTGAATGAATTACAAGACGCTTGTGACGAATTTTATACCCTGTCCGAATATACAGAAACTGATTTAACTGATTTAACTGATTCTCAAAGTCAAATACTGCATTTTTTACAATCAAGTTACAACAAAATCACAGAATTGCATGTTTATTTACTATCATTATCAAAGATAAAAGGTTCAGATATTACACAGTTTAATAACCTCATAGATAAATATAGAATCATATATCAATCATTACAATCAAATAACGCAATCGATAAGGATACTATAATTGATTATCAATTATTAGACAACGATATTACAATAATAAACAAACCGGATGAATTTAAATCAACCAATACTTTAATTGATTCATCTACAAAGTTAACTACAAATCCTAAATCAGTAAGATTCAAAAATAATATAGTTGAATCATCTCCTTCAGTATTATATACACCCTATAAGGATAATATAGATGATGAGTTAACAACTTCTAAATCTTTGAAACCATATAAAGATTCATTATTTGAAACCTCAGAAGTAGGAGATATTAATAATGATGATAATAGTAGCGAAATTGATAATCCTACTATTGATATGTCAAATAAACAAATATTTATACATAATCAACATCAATTTGATTATCAAGATAATGAATTAGATCACTTACATAGTTCTATAAAACAACAAAGGCAAATATCAATGCATATCAATACAGAAGTTTCTGATCAGTTTGTAATATTAAATGATTTGGAACAACAAGTAGATAGTTCAAATAATAGGTTAATTAGATCAAATAATAAATTGCAAAAATATAGAAAAATGTTAAAAAAGCGTGGTGATTGGATGTGTATACTTATTTTAATTTTTGTTTTATTATTTATCTTGATTTTCATTAAGTAGAAATCTTTATATTTAGGGAAAAAAAAGGAAATTAAATTTGGGTTGAAATTTTGAGAATTAAATTTTGGAAATAAGGGGAGCTATTTATTAAATTTTGTATAAAAGTTTCGAAATTTGTATGTTTATCTTAAAACACATTTAAAAAAAAATCATGCATAGCGTAAATATATTATATTTTATAATCTAACAGTGAATTTGAGAAGCACATCGCATAAAAAAAGGAATAAAGTGAAACAAAAATAGCAAGTGGTATATCGTAAAAGAAATAAAAATTGGTTCTATAAGTTTTTTTTTGTATTCGAACAACATTAACTGAATGCATTGCATTTTTTTATTAACATTCGTTTTGGATTAAATTCTACCATGAATAAATTGTTGAATAAGTGAATAATTAGAAGAAAAAAAATATCAAAATTGATATATTAAAGAAAAGCATAATGGAGAAAAAAAAAATTCTATTAATAATTGTAGTATCTGTTTTTATTATTGTTATTCTTGTTAGCGTTATTAATATCGTTGGCAAAATGGTCCATTGGTTTGTTAGTTTTCAATGCGTTTAATTTAATATTTGCATTTGGTTTATGAAAATTATTAATAGTGTTAATATTGTAATTATTAACATTAGCATTTGAGTTCTTAGCATTATTGATATTTGCAGCTGCTGCTAAGATTTTAAAAATAGATGCTGAATCAATGTTTGAATGATTCTGTTGTCTCATGTTAGCAGAATTTAAATTGTTATTAATTAGAATATGGTTGTAAGCTTCAATAGAAGCTGAGTCTAAACATGGACAAAACTCGATATCTTGTTCCATTCCAAATGATTTTGCTTGATCAAGATATGCTCTGGACATCCTTGCCTTTTGTAACGCTACTTTAGTTGCTTGTACATCCATATTTCCTTGGATATAATTAATCTGCTAGTAATTAATTGAAGCAAAAATTATTATTGAAAGTTTGAAACACAGAATTTTTTTTTTCATAGAAGAAAAAAATAGATCAATTCATGAATCAGGACAAAAAACGACATTGTATTTTTTTTTTACTGTCAATTTTTTAATTTTTCACTCAACGGTTTGCATTTCGGCAAACTTGCCTATTTAGGTAATGTTGCTCGTAGTGACATGTTCTTGCATCGAGTTTATCTGAGAATTTATAAATATATATAATCTTTATATTTGATAGAGATAGGAGAAGTTCATGTTGAGTGGGACCTAGACAATTATCATGTTGACGACCAAGAGATGTTTTCATATTTCATCTGCAAGACTGGCATTTGATCTTCGGACTATTCTTCAAAAGAAAAAGCATGAAACAACTAAAGACTCATGTAATGATAATCATAACCATGATCATTCATACCACAAACATTCTCCACTATTAGTTCAACCAGATTATCCAGTACGTACACGTTTTGCGCCATCGCCTACTGGATTTTTACATCTAGGATCATTGAGAACTGCGTTGTATAATTATTTATTGGCTAAATCAACAGGAGGTCAGTTTTTGTTACGTCTTGAAGATACTGATCAAAATCGTCTTGTTGAAGGTGCAGAAGAAAATATTTATGATACTTTAAAATGGCTTAATGTTGAAATAGATGAAGGACCAACTCATCCAGGACCTTATGCTCCTTATAGACAAAGTGAACGTTCTGAAATTTACAAAAAATATTCAGATGAATTATTAAATAAAGGTTTAGCTTATCGTTGCTTTTGTTCGAAGGAAAGATTAGATGGTTTAAGAGATTCTGCCAGACTATTAAAACCTCCAACTACTGTTTCATATGATAGACATTGTTTAGAAAATATTTCAAATGAAGAAAGTGAAAAACGGGCAAAAAATGGTGAAAGTTTTACTGTTAGATTTAAATCTCCAGATACATATCCTGAATTTAATGATTTATTACATGGTACAATTAATTTACAACCACAAGTAAATTTAACAGACAGAAGATATGAAGATCCTGTATTAATGAAATCTGATAATTTACCAACTTATCATTTTGCAAATGTTATTGATGATCATTTAATGAAAATAACACACGTTATTAGAGGTGAAGAATGGGTTGCATCAACTCCAAAACATATTGCATTATACAATGCATTTGGATGGGATAAACCAAATTTTATACATATACCATTATTAACAACTGTTGAAGGTAAAAAACTTTCAAAAAGATCAGGTGATATTGATATTATGTCATTAAAAAAGAAAGGTTATTTAAATGAAGCATTGGTTAATTTCAGCGTTTTATTTGGTTGGAATCCAAAGAGAGAATTAGGTGAGAAAACAAGTGAAATTTATAAACTTAATGAATTGACTAAAACTTGGACTTTAGCTGGTTTAACAAAAGGAAATGCTAAAGTTGATTGGAAAAAATTAGATTATTTTAATAAACATTATTTAACAGAAAAATTGAAAGATCAATCAACTGATTTTTTTAAGAATGCAGTTATTGAAAGTCATAAAAATATAAGTGAAACTTTGAATTTAAATAATTTAAATATTGAGAAAGTTGAAAAGGTTTTGAAAATGGTTTATCCAAGTTTGACTAAATTGAATGATTTTAACTCGGAATCTTTTTATTATTTTTTTACAGAACCAAAATACGACAAAGAAGAAGCTTTATCTAACCTTAAAGTAGATGAAAGCACATTACAAACAATCATGGAAGAGTTAAATAGAAAATCCTCTGAATTAACCCATTCTAACTTTAATGATACAATTAAACACATACTTGTAGATATTCCAGAATTGAAAAAGAAAACCGTTTTTCAAACTTTAAGATATGCATTAAGTGGACCTCAATCTGGAATTAATTTACCAATTATTCTTGAATTGTTAGGTCCAAAAGTAGTAGAATTAAGAATTGCCAAATTTACTGAATTTATTCGTTAATTGAATTTTATACATGTACATACAGATCGATTATATATATATATGTGTGTATATATATCAGTGTTATCTAGAAACCGTTTTCTTTATAAAATATTGTATTTATTCCAAATTTTGCAAATAGTTAGGATCATTGCCCATTTTAATCTTAAACTTATCCCACCAGTCATTAAATTTACTGATATTGACATTATTATTCATATCGGTAAATGAAGATAGATAGTTATATGCATTCCCGATAATTTTATTACTTACAGTAAAAATCTCATTTTGAGATAACGAAACTTTTGGAGTTGAAGTTCTAACTAGAGGTAAACTGTTTGTTGAATCCCTAGTTACTTTTAAACAATCTAATTGTTGAGTAGCATTTTGATTTGATTCGATGCTTATCCCAATGACTATTGTAACAGTTTCACGTTCTTCAAATTCAGAAATACCTGATTCCATATCTATATCACCTTCATCATGAGTGCCAGCACCTACAGGTATATCGATATTTCCTGGATTGATTTTAAAAATTGCACTCTGTTTTGATGCATTTAAAAACCCTAATAATTTAAAATCATTTTGAACAATTTGTGTATGAGTAAATTCGGAATTTCTCATTCCTAAATTATCTCCTGTTTCTGGAACAATTTGATAATATATAAGTGCTGTGTAATCTGGATCAAATTGAACATTAGGTAGCATAAATATAGATAAATGGTAAACTTGCTTTATTGGTATTTTTTGAAACTCAATCATTTGTTTTTGAGGTGATATTGGCTGTGCAACAGCCACAGGCTTGTTTGAAACTGTAGATGCAAACATATTTGTTAGCACATACTAATAATAAAATCTTAACAACTTATTAAAAACACTAAATAATGACTTTACTCAGGAAAGATCTTTACTTTTATGTTGAATAGTGTGAATACTAGCAACGAGCCATGGAAGCTTCGCGAAGCTCTGTCGAAGTAGAAGAGATCAGCTATTAGGTCAGATCAAACGTACAGCGATAGTGAGAAAACCGTTAAGTCTATGTAGGAACAGAAATAAAGAATAGAGAGCATTGATCACATTATTCAACAATTTTACAAATCTTTTCATTTACTATATTTTTTCTTTGGTTTACCTACTTAACTTAGCTATTAATCAATCTATTTATTATCTATTTGATAATAGAGCTAATACTACATTTGAATTAATGTTTTTTTAGATGCAGAAGAAGTCTTACGAACACCAGAACCACCAATTATCTTTTCAGAGCTAGACACCCTTGAACGTGGTCTTCCTACCTTAGATTTTCTTTGCTTGCTAATGTTAAGGAAATTCGGATCATCCGTTACCTTAGAAACATTTTTCGGTGATGCACTGCCAGAAATGGTAGTAGTAGTGGTTGTAGTGGTAGTCTTTTGGTAGTATGGAGAATTATTCTTAGAATTACTATCCTTATTCTCTTTATCTTCTATTGTACTTTGATTATGCGTATGATTTATAGTAGAAGTATATGCATCTTCTTCATCAGAATTAGAGTATCCTTGAATTGGATTTTCTAAAGATCTGTACTTTCTTGGTTGACCAGGACTTGCCATTGGAACCGCCTTATTAATAACTTTTAAACCACTAGATATCTTTCTTCTACGTGCTGGTGTTCTTATCAGTGTATCATCCTTAAAATTCATTTGATCATCACTTGAATCTTCAGTACCATTTTCATTTTCTAATTCTCTTTTTTTATATTCTTCATATGAAATAAGTGGAAATAATCCACCAATAGATTCTTCTGGAATAGTATCTAAAACCATAGTATGCCTCCAATCTCTAAATTCGTTTTGATGTAGATATAACCAATGTTGCTGAGGTCCAACGACCATACCTGGTCTAATCATTCTCATATATGCAATACATTCATTTGCAGTAAAACCATGCGTATAAATCAAATATGCACCAATAAGGCAACCTGTTCTGCCTAAACCGGCTTTACAATGAACAGCAACTTTACCACCCTTAGATATAGTTGTTTCTGCAGCTCCAATAAATTTTTGAACAAAATCCATTGTTGGACATGTACCATCTTCAAAAATCATATCAATATGTTGAATATTTCTTTTTGTAAACTCTCTTTTGTCATATAAATGAGAATTTAATCTAACAACTAATTTAACATTTGTCTCCGTGAAAAACTCTAAAACTTTTTTAAATGGTTCATTTAATGCTGCTCCTGGTCTTGATTGTTTTGGCGATGCAAAGGGTATAAAATCATTAGCCAAAATATTTAAATCACCTTGATCGACTCTTTCATACTGTTCATATTCTTCTAAATTAAATGATCTCATATCTAATAACTTTCTTTCCTTTGCTCTCCAAACACCATAAACAATATCTTGAATTGAAATTTCAAAATCTGCATGTGAATATCCTGCATCTCTATATGGAATAAATGGGGGATCAATTTGTGAGATTGGTAGTAATACTTGATGAGGGGCCCAGTTTTGAACCAAAACCATATAACAACATAATATACATGCTGCATTTGTTCTTTGTCTAGAATCATTTGATGAATAAAACCCAACACATTTATTTTTGTTTCTTGGCTCATTTAATATTTTATGCAAAGCTACTGCAAATCTGTATAAATGTCCAACGTGTAATGGCCCAAAATCCAGATTAAAATTATTATACGGTAATGAATCTTCAATTGTGAAATAAACAAAATCGTCATTATCTTCGGGTTTCTCATCACTTACAACGAGGTAAATTTTACCTTTTAAAAATTCAATAGGTGGGATATCTTGATTAACCATATCTATTATTTTATCGTATATATATTTATGTTTTGTTCTTTTTGTTTTTTTTTTCTTTTTCAAGAATTCAAATGAAAATTAATACAGGTGGAAAAATGTTCTTCAAATAGTAAGCAAAGATCACAACACAAATCTATATAGACGTAGGTAAAAAAGACCTAGAGCTGAATAAAATTATACGGAATTAAAGAAGATCTTGTGACAAGTCTATCAGTTTTATGAAACTCAAAAACTATGTTAATCAACAAATGCCAAAACTATTAATCAAAATTTATTACTTAAGCATTGTTTACCTTTGCCCCAAAAAAGCAATCATATTGAAAAATTACAAAATATTATGACAAACTTTGTTGTCGCGTTTAGATCCTGGATTTTTCATCCTTATTGGGAACTTTATAATATTTTAAGTCGGTTGGTTAGATTCGCCATCTAAAATTGTCTATTAATCCTGTTGAAACTTATACAGTAGACAACTAAACAAGTATAGTGGGAAAAAGTAATGTCAGCTTTTGGTGATAGTACCCATACAGGTTTAGGTACAAATGGTTTTGAAGTATCTCTTAATTACATCACTGGTATTCCAAATCCTGATCATTTATTATGTTCAAATACTTTAAAATTGGCATTTAAATCTTTATTAAAAAGAGATGCAAATACGAAGGAAAAGTCAATTGCTTCTATGCTTGAATATATAAAAAATAATTTAATTGAATTGGATGACGATTTAGTTATTATTAACTGGGTTCAGATGTATCCAAAACTTTCAATTGATGATTCAAAGAAGGTTAGATCAATATCACACCAAATTCAATCACAATTTGTGTTTTCTTTAGGTAAAAGATACGCCAAATATCTTAAAGATACGATTGGAATTTGGTTATGTGGTTTGTTTGATTCTGATAGATCAACTGCCAAAGTTTGCAAAGATTCATTTAATTTTGCATTTAATAATAATCAAGATAAGATAAGTAATTTGTGGAAAATTTTTGTTTCTCAGATATTACATTATTCACATCAAGTTTTAGCATTTGAAAATAAAGATACTTTATCAGATGAAAGATTTGCGACAAAAGATGAAAGTGAATCAAAATATATTCGTGTTCTTCAAGCATCTATTTTATTGCTTGTGCATACGATGAATGAAATTAATTCAATTCAATTACCTGAAAATGTGAGTACATTAGTTGCAGATATTTACAGTCAGGAAGTTTTACAAGAAGCTTTCAATTCTAAAGATTTTAATTTAAAAAAATCTTCATTTCTGGCTTTTAAAGTTTTGATTACTTCATGCCATGTTAAAGAAATTTTAAATAAGCATTTATATAAAGCTTTATCCAAGGCAATGATTAAAGGGATTAAATTTGATTCTAAAGTAAATATTTTATTATATTCTACATGCTTGATTACAATTTTAGATACCCTTGTTTGTATTACTTCATATGATGGTTCATTTTGGATGAACATTAAAAAAGCGGATGAAAAATTATTAACACTAATTAAATATGGATCCCTAAATAGTGAACCTATTTACTATGATGTTATTTTTAAATTATTAAGTGTTTTACCCAAAGACTTCATTTCTATTAATAATCCTGAAAAGTTTGAACCATTTTTTATTGCCTTATTGGGAAATGTTGAAAGAGAAAAATCAATCCAATTTTTAGTAAAAGGATGGAAAGTTATTAACAATATGATGATTTCATTTTTGAAAGCTGATACTCTTTCTGACAATATTTTAGATGCATATTGTTTGGGTTTAATTAAATTACTTGATTCACCACGAATTCTTTCTCCAGATATACTTAGTCTGATGCATGAAATCCATTTTTTTAAGAATGCTAATAAAGATATTTTGGTTGAGTTGAACGCAGCAATTGTGAACGCTTTACCAGATAAAAAAATAGTTTTCAAAAAATTTGATAATTACACAATAAAATATACAAATACGTTCAATGAATCTTTTATAAATTTATTATTTGCCAATAAATCAGATTTAACCGAACTGTTATTGAAAAGTTCAATCACTGCATTAGAACAATTTTATTCAACAGAAACTACACCACAGATACCTTTTATTATTATAAATGTTTTTATTAGGCAATCCAGACCTGAATCAACTTCACTTATTAAGGGATTTATGGACTCTCTTCCTAATTATATTACACAAGATTTTATACACATTCCACTAGAAACACTTAAATTATATTCACATTCATCATATACGTCTGCAGATTCCATCACACCACTAGTTAATAAGATTTTTACTAAAGTACAAGGACTTGGCGAAGTTTCTGAGTTACTCAAAATCATTACAACTCTTAAAAATTTTAATATCCATGAAACACCTGCTCTCAATGAGCATTTGCTTGAGAATTCTAAAGCTTCATCCATAGATACCGCAAGTTCAAGTAAACCATTATATGCCTTTTTAACCCCTGAAATTTTGGCCAATTTGTTTCAGAACGAAAGTTTTGTTAGTTTTGTTTATAACTGTTATCAAAATTATAAGAATGATGTTTTTGTTGAATTCACTAAATCTACACCAGCATTTTTAGAAAAGTTATTGCTTTGCGTTTTGCTCAATGATAAAAGTAGTCATGAAGCATATCCATCTGTTTTAATTATCCTTGATAATCTTGAAAAAAATTTATTCATTGATGAGAAATTCACAGATGTTTACATTGAATCAGTTTTAAATACTGTTGTTGGATTTGATGGTAAATTGTACCCTCTTGTTGATAGATTTTCTGATAAATTAATTGCATTGTTTTTGAAGAGAGATTTACTTCATGAGTTCTGTGGTATTTTTAACTTTGAACTTCAAAAAATAATATCATTAAGAAATCCTTTGAATTTGGGACTATATTTTTTTGTTGAAGATTATGAAAAACAAGAAAAACTAGACTTTGATGTTGCAAAAACCTTTATCAACAAAGCAGTCCTATACTCAGATCTTGTGTCAAAACAACTTGAGGAAAATGGAACTATTGATGAAACTTTAATTTTTTTATCGCTGATAGCAGAATTTGCTTCTGACTTTTTGTTTTTAGAAGGCTCATTAAAGGTTGAAACTCAAGATAAAATTATTGATTTCCAAACTTTAATAAAAACAAAAATTTCCAACTTGTTCTCGGGCTGTTCTTGCCATCACATTATAGCAGATTTACTCCAGAATAAGAGTGATCACAAACCATTAGAATATATTATTACGTCTTTAAATAGTGAAAATAAATTGAAATCATATTATACACACAGAGTTTTAAGGTCGCTTTTAGCAGAAAAAGCTGATGCTCTATCATTAGAAGAATTTGGAAAGTTTGATTTCAAAGTGATAACAAATAAACCTTCTTTGTTATTTACCATTCTAGAAGCATGTAAAAGATTTTTGATTTCTAATAACTTGGAATATGTGAGAACAAATACTGTTGCTGATTTGGTTGGTGTCAGAGCTTCAAAGAATATCTGTACAATCGGCTTGTCAAATCTGGTATTGCTAAATAATTTTATTGATGTTGATTTAGATTATGATATCCCTGAAACATTTGTTATGATTGCACCACAAAGATGTCTAATGCTTTTAAATACATTGAGTAATTGGATGGATAGTGATGTTGCATATGATGAAAGCTTTAAACTTATTAGAATTACACTGATCCAGTTTGTACAATATTATATAAATGGTATTTATTATGTTTGCGATTCCAATTATCCATCAGATTTCATTATCAAAGTCTTTAATTTAGGTGTCAAACTTTTGTCTGAGAATATTAATCTTATTAATTCAGAAGATGAAATTTCAATTGATTTATTAAGTTTCACATTAAAATTATACCTTTTATTGATTAAATATAAAGAAGATATTGAAAATTGGGATGATGAATGCTCAGATGTTGAAACAGAAATTATTGAATTATTCTTTAAAATTTCCAATATCACTAGTATAAACCAACCGATCACAATGATTTGTTCTCAGTTTGCTCGTATTTTTACTGATCACATAAAGATTTCCAAATTTGATAAATATTATGACTCCATCTATGGATTAATTAACAGTGAAAATGTTGCTATTCAACGTATTGCTGCCTCCTTACTACATAAAATTATTCCTGAGAAGCAAGATGCGTTGGTTGTTGAATTTGCATTATCTAAAACTAAAATAAATGAAGATGGTGTTTCTGGTATCCAGTTACCAAAAGTACTAATTAATAATGTTGACTCACCACTGGCCGATTACATTGAATATGAGGAACACCATAGAGTATATCAATATCTTTGGAGTTGGTATTTGATTATGGACCATTTCAAAAACATTACCCAACAAATGAGACAAGATTATATTAGTAACTTGGGTGATGATAAAATTAGCGATTTTCTAAACTTTATTTTTATTGAGTTGAATATCAATAAGTTCAAGCTCCATGAAGATGATGAAGACTATGTCAAGAACTATTCTCTAGAAGAAAATAAAACTGCAACCTATGAGGAGGAAATTAAAAAACTTTTAATTAATTTAGTTTATGAAATTATGAATAATATTGGTGGTACCTTTGCGCAGAATTGGTTTCAATCTATTAAAAATAAGCAGTTACAACAGAGTATTGAAAAATTTATTACTTCATTTATTAGTCCACAAATAATCAACGACGTTCTTTCAACATTATCGAATAAAACATCAATTGAAGATTCCGAATTCAAGATTAACATCAATAGAAAATTTAACGAAATCAAATGTCTTTACCATATTGATGAACAGAAGATGGAATTTTCTATTGTTCTACCACCTAATTATCCATTAGCTAAAATTGCAGTTAATGGTATTAGTAGAGTTGGTGTAAACGAAAAGAAGTGGAAATCATGGATTCTGTCTGCACAATACGTTATTAATTTTCAAAATGGTTCAATTTTAGATTCTATCAAACACTTCAAGGATAATGTTACCGCCAACTTTGAAAATTTTGAAGACTGTGCTATTTGTTACTCTATTTTGAATGCAGTTGATCATTCAACACCAAATAAGGTCTGCCCAACATGTAAGCATAACTTTCATTCTGCCTGTCTATACAGATGGTTCAAGAGTTCAGGTGCATCTACTTGTCCATTGTGTAGATCCAAATTTCAGTTCAAAAAACATTCTTAATTGGTATAAAAGTTTTGTATTTATATAAAAATATAATTTATTTTTGACAAATATCAATTTAAAAATGTGTCACGTAGAAGTAAATGCTGCTGATAAAAAGGTAAACTTATTAAGCCACTTCTAAGATAAAAAGTGTAAAAATCTATTCGACATCCTACTTATAAAAATGATTTTGAAAATCCAGTGCTTCAAAGTTTACAACCTTAAGTGTAAAGGAAAATTCATTTTAAGTGTTCATATTAGAAATTTGGATTCGTAACATTAGCTATTTAGAAGGATATCAAACGTAATTCTTGTTTACTTTAAATGTGATTAGAAGACGCCTAATAATCTAAAAATTGTTTTCTCTACATAATAATACATAATTCTAATCCATTAATTCCTCATCTAATAACTTTTCTAATTCATCAACAGAAAAGGCAATAAATAAAATTTCAACACCGGCTGTATCTCTTGTCAATGTACACATTTTGTGTTCCACGAATTCTCCTAAAATTGTACGGAAAGATATATCATTAGATATAATGAATTCAGAAACACACAAATCATAAAATTCACGTAATGAAATACAAGTTTTAGGTGAGCCTTTAATAGTTCCTCTATTATCAATTAATTTTGTATCATCGCCAATTGATATATCAATTTTTTCTAATTGTTGAAGAATTAGATTTTTGTATAAACTTTTAGCATTACCAGTTAAAGAACTTAAAACATATTTAGCACCCCTTGATCCAACCATCTCGTCTGTTTTACCTATGCTTAATGGATCTTTAAAACTAACTTCTGTTGTATAGGATTTAAAAGTTGATATATTATGCCAAATAAAGTTATAACTTGACAAAACAGCAGCATCCCAAAATAAAGGTGTGTTTAAATTATCTAACGAGCAAATCAAAGAAACTTGTTCAATCCTTGCTATTCGACTCAACATATATTGTAAATCATCATTTCTTAAAGATTCACCATCAATATTGTTTAATAAAATGTATAATTTTTTATTTTTGTTTGATGGTTTCATAAACTCTAGATGTGTAAAATTACATGTTTCTGAAAGTTCTCGTGAACGAGGCAATACTTTTTTAAAACATATTCTCCAAATTTCTTTCAATAACATTCTTAATGTAAATTCTGTATTATAACCATTTATAACAATGCATTTGGCCTTAGAATCTGTTGGTAAAACAAATTCTTGCAAAAATTGAAACAAAAGTGTTCTTTTAGATCCAATTCCATAAAATACCAAATTAAAATTTTCTTTTAATTCAAAAAGCCATTGTGTAAATTGAAATTTATATAATTGATTCAAACTATAAATTGGTTCAGAACATATCAAATCTAAAAGTTTATTATAATTATTAAAATCTTCATATGTAATATCAGGAGCCATTGACATTGAACTTTTAGAAATTCTTCCCCTTGTTTGATTTTGTTCAAAATATGCTTCAAATCCATCATGATATAGAGCCTTTTGTTTAGCCTTTGGATCAGTTATTAATAGATCATCATCATCCATTTCTATTTGAGGTGGTATCATTAATTTTATTTGATCAGCTTTAGGCGGTTTTAAATCATTCATAGAATTAAATGTTGAGTGTAAGTTTCTTTTACTCTTTCTTGTTGATTTCGGAGAAGATTCAACTGATACTTCATTTAATTTATCAATAATTGAATTTTTTTTTCTTTCACTCCTTCGCAATGGTGTAGAAAATTTTGAATCAAAATTTTTCTGTTTGGTTGGCGAATTCTTTGGAGTTTCATCCAATGGTTTCACATGTGATTTAAGAGGAGAATTGTCTGGTGAGAGTGTTGGAGTTAAAGAGTTCGGAGGTGAATCTAATAAAATACATGTTTTTTCTAATACGGGAATATTCTCCTTCATTAATAACTCTTCTTCGTTTGAGTCTTGTAATTTTAGTTTTTTTCTTGGATTACTTTTAATAATTTCATCATCATTATCACTTATTTCAACTTCACTTTTTTCATCTTGTTCAAACTGTAAACGATTTAAACCATCAATTTTACTCAGTTCGATAATTTTATTCAAAATTGACAATTCATTTTCAGTAACTGCATCTGATTCATCAATAGAAATTGGTTTATTCTCAATAGCATTTTTATAAGCTAATTTATTAAGTTCTGTCATAGATCGTTTCATTGGTGAGCGTAATTTTGCTGTGTGAAACTCAAGTATTGAAATTCGGTCATTTTTTTTAGGAGATTTTGAACCGTTACGACCGGAACCTCTAAATGGTGATGATTGCATCCAATATTTTGAACTTTTGTTTTATAACAAAAACGTTATTCTTGTGTATACATGAATTGTATTGATCACTTGTATTAATTACCTGAAATAGTGAAGTTTCATTCTGAATATGGGAAAAGTGCGACGCGTATTTATGTAAGGATCACAACATTAGAGTTGTTGTATTCTTTTGCCATGATTTAGTAAATTCTGTTGATAAACTACGTCTTTAAATGACATTTTAAAGCTTTAATAAAAATATTATTATATGTAAGGAAAATATTATTTAAAAACATTACATATATTTAGACATTTCTTTGAAAAAAAAAATTTTAATCGGGTTTTCTTTCAAAATATTTTTTAAAAAAAATGAACATCAGTTAAAATTTGCACAACTTAGACTTCTTTAAATTTTAAACTACCTATATATTTTAAACTAACCAGTAAAATAAAACCAAGATAAAGTCTTTATTCAATTCAACGTTTTCGAATTAAGTTAAATAACATATAATAACTTAAATTGTAAAAAAAAAGTTTCATCAAACGTGCTTGCGTAATCAAGATTTTTTAGCAAGACTTGAAACTTGAAACGAAATCTCTATCGTAGCTGCCTAGTAAAGGAACAAATAAGAGTATTATTTTTAATTCTAAAAGGCTTTTTTTATTAAGGCGTATATATAATTAATATTGTACATATATCTGATATAATAAGTGTTGCGGATGAAATACAAATCAACGTGAAATGAAACAAAAAAATACTATATACACATACACGGAGATAGTTGGAAAGAAAAGATCCATTTTTATCGGAAAAAGAAAATTATTGGGAAGACAATTTCAATTTTTTTTTTGATTGAATTAATCGAAAGTCTTTTTAGTACCTCTGAAATTAGAAACTGGAGTAGAATTTGCACCAGAACCAGTATTTCTGTAACCACCATCATTTCTGTCACGGCCACCTCTACCGCCGAAACCACCTCTGTTACCACCTCTGTTACCACCTCTGTTACCTCCTCTATTACCACCTCTATTACCACCAAAGCTTCTACCACCTTCATTTTGTGGTTTTGGAGTTGAAAAATCTAATCTAACAGCTCTATTGTTTAAATATTCACCATTTAAATTATCTAATGCTTTTTGTGCAGCTTCAGCAGATTCAAATTGAATGTAACCGAAACCTTTAAGTTGTTCAGTTTCTGGATGAGTTGGTAATCTGACACCTAAGACTGGACCATATTCAGAGAAAAATTCAGAAACATTATCTCTTGTTGAATCGAAAGATAAATTACCAATAAATAAAGTATCAGATGGTTCAGATTTAGCATCACCATATTTCTTTGCTCTATCATTTGATCTATCAAAAGAATTTTGTTGTTTTGGTTTAGAAGTTGATAAATCAACATTAATTGGTCTACCATCAAGTTCTTTACCTTGCATTTCTTCGAGTGCCTTTTCTGCAACTTCTTTTGATTCAAAATCAACATAACCATAACCTTTTGATCTACCTGATTGTCTATCAGAAATAACTCTTGCACCTAATAAACCTGGATAAGCTTCAAATTCTCTCTTTAACCAATCATCATCAATATTCCATGAAAGACGACCAACGAAAAGGGTTGCTGGTTCACCAGATGATTCTGATTCTTCAGTTTTTGCCTTCTTTGTTTCTGGTTCAGAAGAATCAGAAGTAGATTCTGCTTCTTCAGAATCTGCCTTTCTTTTCTTTGAATCTTTTTTTTCTTCTTCTTCATCATCAGAAGAATCAGAATCGGAATCAGAAGATGATGATTCATCTTTCTTTTCTTCTTCTTTATCAGATGATTCAGATTCAGAGTCAGAAGATGATGATTCATCTTTCTTTTCTTCTTCATCAGAAGAATCAGAATCGGAATCAGAAGATGATTTATTTTTCTTTTCTTCTTCTTTATCAGAGGAATCAGAATCAGATTCGGATTCAGAAGATGATGAAGATGAAGATTCAGAAGAAGAAGAAGAAGAAGATTCTTCTTGCTTTTGTTTTATTGCCTTTTCTTCTTGTTTCTTGGAAACGGATTTTTTAGATTTCTTGGTATCTGCTTTAGCCATTGTGAATGAATATAATCTTCCTGGATGATCTAACAAAAGAAAAAATAAGAAGAGAAGTAAATGGAATGAATAAATTAAACAGAAAGAGAAGAGAAAAGGTGAAAAGGTGAAAAGGTGAAAAGGTGAAAATAGATAGAAAAATTATCAGATTATTAAGGAAGCAAAAAAAAAACATA
>JAJLXI010000001.1:0-88171 GCA_030571145.1 Pichia sp. yHKS168 | reverse complement strand
AAAAAAAAAAAAAAAAAAAAATGAAAAATTTTCAAAAATAAAAAAAAATTTGAAAAAAAATTTTTTTTAAAAAAAAACCCCAAAATTTCCCTTTTTGGATAATTTTATTTTTTTGATAGCGTTAATTCTCTACATAAACTAAAGTATACTACTCTACCACTTACTGTTATAGAAAAAGCAGAGGGTATTCATTCCTCAAGATTAAATTAAATGGTTATTATTGTAACTCATCATTAGAAATTAATCCATTTATTCTATTTATTCAATAAGGTTTCAGATCAAGTAATACGTTGACTATACAAGGATTAATCTAGATATATATATATATATATAATCCTTTCCCACAAATATATAAATATGTAAATACGCTACGCTATACAAAAATATCCATTTGTAATTGAATATTCCTATATCGGAGAAAAGAAACGGATTTCATTAGTTATAGTATCGTAATATTAGTAGTAGTACTATGGTCTTTTTTTTGTTTTTAGGAATATTGAAAAAACAAAAAATGAAGGTCTATAAAAGAAAGGAATCAAACAAACTAATCAAATAAAATAAATAAAATAAAAAAATAAATAAACATTTCTCGTTCTGAGAGGAAAAGAAAAAAAAGTTTCATGAATTTTTTAATTTATCATTTTCAAAATTACTTAATTATTACTTAATTAATCTTATATAAAAATATAAACAATTTATTTTATTTGATTTTTTAAATAATGAAACAAACACAATTACCAGAAAAAGTACTACCCGGCCAACCAATTTTACCAATTTATGAACCAACTGATTCTTCGACAAGTGTTAAATACATTGCTGGTGATAATGTCCGTTTAGAAACTGTTACATTTGATAATTCTAATATTCCAACCCTTGTTGCAACTACAATGGGTCGTGTACAAATAACAGATGAGTTAGAAATTCACAATAATGATAATAATAATTATAATAATAATGATGGTAATGAAACAACAACTACTGATGATGAAAAATATAAAAAAAATAATAATAGAAATACAAAAATTGTTTCAGTGATAAGTTTAAAAGATCCAAAATATAAACAAGGATATGTTGAATTTACTGATGTTAAATGTCAAAATTATAAAGCTGTTACACCACAAGTTAATGATATTGTTCTTGCAAGAGTAACAAAATTAACACATTTAAGGATTAATGTTGAAATTTTAAGTGTTTTACCTAAACAATCTGAAGAAGAATCTTCTTCTAATAATAATAATAATAATAATAATAATAGAAACAATTTACAATTATTAAATTTATTACCAACTGAAACTGGTGAATTTTTTAAAGCTTTAATAAGATCACAAGATATTCGTTCAACAGATCGTGATAGTGTGAAAACTTGGGAATGTTATCAACCAGGTGATATAATACGTGCTGTTGTTTTATCATTAGGTGATGGTGCAAGTTTTTATTTAAGTACCGCAAGAAATGATTTAGGTGTCGTTTTTGCTCGTAATGAAAATGGTGAATTATTATATCCATTAGATTGGGAAACAATGGTTGCTCCTGGTTCTGGAGAAGTTGAAAAAAGAAAATGTGCTAAACCATTTTAATTGTTTATATATCTATATTTATATTTATTTAATATTTATTTAATAATCAATATATTTAATATATATTAATATTGGGGGAAAAGCAAATTATTTATTTTCTTCATATAAATAAAATATATAGATAAATAAAAGTTATAGGATAAATAAATAAAAATAAAAAAAAAGACAAATTAAATTAAATTAAATTTAGGAATATGTTGTTTTTTTAAGAATAAATTAATTTTAAGAGTTCAACAAAAAAAATTTATTTTCTTTTTTATTCTTGAGAACAATCTCTACCGAAAATAGCAACCTTTAACCAATCAGAAACAACAAATAATTTATTACGAATACCTAATAACATGGTAACATAAGCAGAACGCCAAAAGAAAAATGTCATTGTACCACCGAGGGCAACAGTTGACCAATCACCCCAAGTTAAATCTGCAACTGCACGTTCAGCACCAATATAAGCTAAAGCACCTTGATGAATATATTCAAATGGTTTATCAGATTTTTCAGTACGATCTAAACGTTTCTTTAATTTATTTAATTGTTTTGTATCAGTTTCCTTTTCAATAAAATATTTTAAATCTTCAATTTTTGATAATTTATTAAAATGTTGAGCTAAGAAAATACCTTGTTGATGAGCAACTTGTGCAGTTGGTGGATTTGCAGTAAAAGTACAATCACCTAATGCATAAATAAATTCATCACCATCTAATTTTAAATATTCATCAACTAATAAACCTCTTCTAGCAGTTTTTTGTTCAAGAATTTTAGAAGCTAAAGATTTTGTTAATTCTCTTTGAGCATTACCACCTGCCCAAACTAAAGTACCATAAGGAATTATAATATCTTCAGTATGACCATCAGGATGACGATATGATGCATAAACATTTTTATCATCAACTTTTTTAACCATTGTATCAGCTTTTAAATTTAAACCTTGTTGTTTAAAAACATCTTTTGTATATTCAATTAATCTTGGATGAAACATTGATAAAACATTATGTTGAGCCTCAATTAATGTAACTTTCATTTCATTTTCAATACCAGGTATAAATTTTTTTAAATCTTGATCAATATAATCTTTAATTTCAGCTGCAAGTTCAACACCTGTTGGACCACCACCACAAACAACAAAATTTAATAATCTTTTCCTTTCATCAGAATCAATTGGTAATAATCTTGAAGATTCAATTTGATTAAATAATTTTTGTCTAACAGCAGTTGCATCATTTGCTTCTTTTAAAAATGATGCATGTTCATAAATACCTGGAATATTAAATGTATTAACAGTTGCACCAACAGAATAAATTAAATAATCATAATTTAAAGTTGTATTAATTGGTTCTCTATCATTTGTAAATGCATCACCAATTGAAAATCTTTGAGATTTATGTTCTAATTTAACAATTTTATTAATTGGATCAATATCTTGTGCAATTGCTTCTAAATATTTAACTTCACCAGGTGTTTGTCTTGCAATTGTTCTAACTGAATCACAAATTGATTTAATATTAATTGTACCTGAAGGAACTGATGGTAATAAAGGTGTAAAAAGGAAATAATTTCTTGGTGAAACAATTGTAACATTATATTGAGTTGTATCTAATTTATTTAAAAATGAAATTGCACCCCAACCTGAACCTAAAATAACAATATTTTTCTTCTTATTACCATTATCTTTAAATTGAGTTTGTGGTAATTGAGAACCTGGATTTGATTCTTTATAAACTAAATAAGTTAAATAACACCAACCAGCAATACCTGACAGTACAATTGCACGAAATGACCAACTAATAATACCAGATTTTAATATTTTATTATTACCGTTGTTATTATATTTATTATTATTAATATTTTCATTATTATTATTTTCATTATTATTATTTAAATTAATTGAATTAAATCTTTTAGATTGTAAATTAGTAACAACCTGGTTAATATTTGGATTTAAGAAGAATAATTGTGGCTTTCCATTAGAAAAAACAGATCTTGCGTTAAGTGCTGTTTTTCTAAACATAGTAATGAAATATCCTTATAAAGAAGATCAGATCACACAAAAACTGTGAGCAATAGAAGAAGTTAATATATAAAGGTATAGAAGAAAAAAAATTTATATATCAAATAAGAAACAAAAAAAAAAAAGATAGTGTGCGTTATACAAATATATACTGTATTTATTTATTAAATTAAACAAACAAACTATTGACAAACTGAAATAACCGCTTGCACTTTCCAGGATAAATAAAATTAAATTAAATTAAATTTTCGGAGTGAGATAGACTAGCTCAATAGACTGTTGTTGTTAATGTTAATGTTAATGTTAATGTTAATGTTAATGTTAATGTTAATGTTGATGTTGATGTTAATTGTAAAAGTTCTTTCACTTAATATTAATTTATTGTTTGCCTGTTTTTGACTCCGCTATCTTGTCACGTCCATCGGTGCGCTCTAATGCGGTCGGTCTATTGTCTATTGGTTGTGGTTTTTTAACTTTAACTTTAGCGGCTATTCGTTTACTATTTATTGATTTCACTCTTTTTTCATTCCTTCTATTTCCTTTAACAATTTATATATTTTTTGATTTATAAGATCAGGATCATTGTCATCTTATCCTGATAAAACTTTATAAGCTCAAATTCTACATGTAAATAAACAAAACTTTTCCCTAAATAAAATAAATATAAGAATAATTCCAAATGAAAAATTGGTCTCTATAAGCTTTTTTTTGAATATATTCTACTGTAGCTGGAATGAACTTATTATATAACAAAGGAATATATTATTAAGTTTTGTTTTGTAAAAGTCCATCATTTTTTCAACAACTTGCAATTTTATCTTTATATAAAGGTTTTGAAAATTTTCTATTCTCTTTTTTTGCCATCTAATTTTTCACCTCCAGGTAATATTTTTTATTTAAATTGGAATTAGCATAATTCTTATACTGGTTTTAGCTAAAAAATTTCTTTCCGAAAAATGCAAATATATATTTAAAATAAGATAAATTGATCTTTAAATGGAAGTATGGTTAACAAACTATGTTGTTCATCATGTTATAAACATCCAAGTATCCATAATAATATTATTAATTTTGTGGCTGTGTTGTTTAGGTGGTACGCGTGTACTAGCTACTAGCTAGCGTACTAGCTACTAGCGTACCAGCATATTAGCTTACATAGAAAAAAAAAATGAAGCTAATCTTTGTCAAATAGTTACTATTTTAGGAAGGTAAAGTTATTAGATAAATTATTAAAAGATTTATTTATACATATTTTATACTCTATTCTTGTTCGTAACTTTTTAAACCAGATAAACGCCGGCTTTGTGCTTGTTGTACTTGCTTGAGTAACTTAGCTATTTCGGCCACATCATCAGCATTGATATCAACATCTACATCAACATCTGCATTGATATCAACGCCAACATCAACATCTACATCAACGTCACTTACATCAACATTACCGATAATACCAATATCATCTATATTTCCAAAATGAGATGCTGCATCAAAAACTTCATTTCTTGATTGTACATCCTCATTTATTTGATTTTCATCAATATGATGATGATGATGATGTTTATTATTTTCATTAATTCTTTCAATATTTTCAGTTATTTGATTTTCTTCATGAGTTGATGCAGCAACAGCAGCAACAGCAGCTGCTGCAGCTTCCATAACAGCTCTATCTACTTCAACTTCACTTGATTTAATATTTTCAGTATCAATAATTATATCTTCATTTCTATTATCACCATTAATAATAGTTTTTCCTTGAGAATCATCATTTTTATCATTATTACCATTAATTTCATTAAATGGTTTATGATGTTTATGATTATAACTTATTTGAATTATACCATAAACTATATCATAACTCATTGTAATTTTCGAACAACATTCTTCAGTTTTTAATTTATTTAAAACTTGACGTTTATTTTCACTTCTGCTTTTACGCCTTCGTAATTTATCTTGTGAACAAATAAACATCCATGTAATTTTCTTTGCTCTATTATTATCATATAATGGCGGATTATGATGATCTCTAATTGCAAATTTAAATCCAGTAACTTCTTGTAATGGCCAAATATAACGTTCGATAACTTTTTCACCAATTCTTTGAATTATTTCTGAATTAAGTGAATTTGCATCATATCTTGGAAATTCAATTTCATTACTATATGCTCTATAATTATGTTGAAATAAATCAATTACATTATTTAATGCAACTCTAGAAATAAATGTTTTCCAATCATCTGCTAAATTTGGCAATTTAACAAGAACTCTTCGCTTTTTTTGTTTAACTTTACGTCTTTCACGACATTGTTCACAAGTTTGATATTTTTGTAATGAACTTTCTGATTCTTGCGTTCGTTTAACTCTACATCTTGAACATTTTTTTATATTGTTGTTATTTGAATTAAAATCTTTTAAATTTTTATTTTGTAATAAATTATTCATTTTTTCTAATTTTTCTGTATTTAAATCATTCCTCTTAAATGAATTATTTTCTGAATGTAATTTCAACCTTTTCAATATTGGTTCATCAGTAGTTACAAGAACATCATCGACATCATCAGCAAATGAATTAACTGTATTAGCATTGATAATTTCTGTATTATTATCAATTTGTAAATGATTAATATGATCTGTTGTACTATTATGACCACGTTCAACAATTGATTTAATATAATTTTTAAATGGTTCACTTTCACTTTCATTAAATGCATTCGTTAAAGTTTCTATACTATGATTTTTAACATTATCATCATATTCATCATTATTATCATCTGAATCTTCTTCATTATCATTTAGATTTTCATTTGAATCATTATCATTGTCATTATCATTATCATCAACATCATCATCAATATCAACATCAACATCAACCTCATCTTCATCTTCGTCTTCATCATCTGTTAAATGAACATTTACACCCGCTTGTTTATTTAAATTTCTTAATTCATATCGTAATTGATTATTTAATTGATTTAAATGTAATTCGTTTAAATTTTCTATACCTTGAATATTCTCGATAAACGAATGTGTTTCATCCGTCATATTTTTAATAAACCATAAATATCAAGTTATATTAATTTTGTTTTTTCTTTAAAAAAAAATAGAAACGTATAAATGAAATGAAAGTTTTTTTTTTTGGTTAATGTTAATTATTTTGTTTTCAAACTAATTTATTAATCAAATATATACATTGTTTGTTATATATATATATATATATGGAATATAAAAAATATTATTACAAAAAAAGAATAAAAAGATAAAAAAATAAAAAAAAAGGAAATTCAAATTTAACATCTGTGCACCAACCAATCAACCCATATTTTTGTCAATGTCCTACATGATCTCATAAATTAATTCAGTATAATAAATAACATAAATTGATGGTAATTTAATACCGATATCATGAATAATATATAAGTAGATTAAACCTAATTATTAAGTAATTTAAGCTATTTTATATTGGAATCATGGGGATTGCAAATTCAAGTAAAAATAAAGCTTATCAAATTGAGTCTGATGATGAAATTGATGAAGATATTAGAGAGTTAGCATTTGATGATGAAGATGAATTAGATGAAGAGGACGAAGTAGAAGAAGAAGACGAAATAAAAGAAGGTGATGTTGACGAAGAAGTTGATGAAGAAGTTGAAGAAGAAGAAGAAGATGATGATGATGATGAAGATCAAAGTGAAGAAACAGAGACAGATAAAAAATATAGCAATCTTACCAGCAGAAATTCTGATAAACCAAAATTCAAAGGGGCTTCAGTTAAAATTGAAAATCAGAAGAATAATAAGTTTATAATACGTTTATTGTTTAGTAATAAAAGAAACTTATCAAAGACTTTGCAACTTAAGAGGAAATATAAAAAACGTGAACCAAAGAATACTATTGATGAAAGTAAAATTAAAAAATCATTTAAAAAGGACGATATAGAAAATGAGGATGAAGAAGATGAAGATATCGAGGATGAATTAATGAATGATGATGATGAAGGTATTGGAATTGATGATGTCGATGAAGATGAGTTAGATGAAGACGAATTACTTGGATTAAATACAGAAGATGAAAGTGATATTGATTTATCTAAATTAAGTGGTCGACAGAGAGCAAAATATTTAGGTACTTCTGAAGAGCCTGATGATTTGAAACCCGAATTTTATCAAGGTAAAAAACTGCCAAGGAGTGTTCTGGCATTAATAGAAGGAAATACTAAAAAGAAACAATTGACTGCAGAGGAAATGCAATTAAGGAAGGCAGAAGCAGCTAGAAAACGTAAAACTTTTAATATGCGTAAATTAGAAGCTGAAAAGAAAGAAACATTAAAAAAGTTATTACATCGTAAAGTTGAAAAAGTTGATGCAAAGAAACAGGAAGAAGAACTTGAGAGACGAAAACAAAACATGCTTAAACGTAAAGAAATAATCAAACATAAGGCAATTTTTAGTTGGATTTCTAAAACTGAGATTGTTAATGGAGAAAAAACAAGTACATCATATTATTCCATGCAATAAGCAATATATTGATATGTAAACTGTTTATATATATATATATATGTCTATGTAATTTTAGTATGTTAAAAAACAAAAGAAAGAAAACGGTAAATTTAATTAACTATTTCTCTTTTTTGGATTTTGGATTTTGAGCCTTTTGAATTTCACGTTGATAAGCTTTGAAAAACAGAACGCCTTCAATTAATGTTAAAAACAAAGCGGCAATTTTCTTCAAAGTACTCATTCTATGTTTTCTTAAAATTGGATAGACAATTCCAATTGCTTCAATTGAATGGAGACCAATTAAAACTCTAAAAAAAGTTGTATGATAATTTAATATATAGTAATTAATATTATCAGGAAATTGAAAAAATTCGTCAAGAATATATTTTAATAATTCTTGTTTAATTGCAAATAAATATAATATAAAAAATACTATAATTGCAATATAATCAGATGTTGTTGTTAAAAATGGCACTTTATTAACTAAATATTCACTAAATCCTCTTTTTTGAGCAGCTTTCTGAGATATTTCAACTAATTTTGAAC
Organism: Pichia sp. yHKS168; assembly: GCA_030571145.1. Lineage (NCBI taxonomy): Eukaryota > Fungi > Ascomycota > Pichiomycetes > Pichiales > Pichiaceae > Pichia > Pichia sp. yHKS168. The sequence goes on along the minus strand of JAJLXI010000001.1, from coordinate 79,547 downwards.
GTGCATTATTTAATGAATCAAGAGAGGGTTGGAATGGAATACGAACAACACATTTTGTACCTTGCATATCTATATAAGAAAGAGACATTGAACCTAAATTTATTGTTTCCATTCTTGGATTACGTTGAGCAACTTCTGAATCAACATTAGCATAGACTACTAAGAAATCTTCAATATTATGAACATGGTCTTTGTTCATATGATTAACAATTCTTTTGGTAATAACATTATCATCTCCCGACATTCTAAATGATGGTATAATAGAGAATAGTTAAAAATTCCAAAGAGTTTCAAAAAAATTAAAGTAATTTATCAGAATCAAAGAAAGGTTTTTAAGTTAAGGAAAAATAATAGAAAATTTAAAAAAAAAATAATTTCGCATTGATCTACATATTATTTATTATACTTAAAGTAGTAACTTGTAGATTTTCTCTTTTCTATTGATTTGAAATCTTCAGTTTAAAAACTGGATTAACCCATGTCGTACCCAGCCCAGCAGCCAGCAGCTAATGAGAAATATTGTCAGTCCAAAAGATATCCGCGTAATGATTCTTATTACAACTGAGCACTGTGGATATTTTTTCAGGCCTACAGGTATTTTTGGCCAAAAAACCTGGACCTGGACCTGCGTGCAGCTCTAGCTCAGCTCGCAATTCGAATTTGCTGTCATTCGTTGTACGACAGGCAATTTATTTGCATATTCTGACAAATATCATGATGTAATGAAACAAAACTATTATAAACGATTTTTGTTTTAATAAAAATTTAGTTCTTTAGCCCAATGTGCCCGTTTCACATAGTACATAAATCAATTTTATTTTTTTTTAACGAAAATATTCTAACTTAAATCCTTGTAATACAATTTAGCATGCTTTTTTTTAGTGACTACTGCAAATAAAGGATTTATAATTAAGAGATCTATGCCCTTAAAATTATCAGAATTGATCTAAACATTATTAGGCTTGCAGTGGTTAATGATCAACAGAAGCCGCGTATATGCGTGGGAATATTATAATAACGGTTTTTGATTAGTCTCGGATATAAACTAGTTTGAGTGAAATGATCGAGTCTAATAAAGTCTAGTCTATATTTATATACTACATACTGCACACTAATACTTAAAACCAAAAATGGTGTACGGGTTTATGGTAACGAATGAAACTCTAAATTAATACTATATATACCAAGAATGTTGAAATAAAAATATTAACAATTTAATTACCGAAATTCAAGGATTAATATACCTATCTATTTATTTAAACATGAACTATATCTGTGCAAGTATGCTAAGGTAAAAAAATAGGTATTTTATTTATATAGTGATATGAAACAAGTTTTAGTGACCACAGGAGCAACAGTAACGTTCAATGAGTTAATTGAAGGGGTATTAAATGGAGAATTTTTACAAGCCTTAACAAAGAGAAAATTTGAACGGATTATAGTGCAATATGGAAAAGGTAACTATGCAATTAACTTAGTAGAAAAATTAATTAAAGAATTACCAGTGTATAATGTAAATAGTTATGAAGATTCTAAAAGAGGATATGCAATTAATTGTCAATATGAGAATATTATAATTGAATGTATACAATTTGATAGTGAATTGAGTGAGAAATATACTAGATTTAGTGAGTTAGTAATATCGCATGCTGGTACAGGTAGTATTATTGATACATTAAGAAGTGGAATGAAAGGGATTGAGTTAATTGTTATGGTTAATAATAAATTACAAGACAATCATCAACAAGAAATTGCAGATGCGTTTGAAGATTTAGGAGTATTGAAAAGTGTAGGGAATGCTGAAGAACTTTTGAAAGTTGTTATTATGGGAGATGTCAAAAAAGCTAGTAAAACAATGCTAGGAGAAAGCCGTGGTCAGCTAGTGGAAGTGGTATTATGTGAAGAATTAATAAGTTGATTTATCTAAAATAAATAAATTATCGCCTCTTTTGTAATTTTTCTAGTCTAATATTTTTTATTCACAAAGGAAATTTATTTAGTAATAACTGCGTAATATATTTATATACAGAATAAATATTCACTAATTAATCCCGGATCGGAAGAAGCTAGTATTGGCGGTAATAGAAATTTGGTAAATTAATATGTGAATTATATAATTACTAGTAATTTTTCATTTAATCAAATATGTTGGCTAAAAAGAGGAAATCAATTTGTAGTTAATTAGCTGAAAACGGAATATATACATTGTTAAAGAAGTTTACAAAGCCTCAGAAATGAGGGCAAAAAACTGAAATTTACTAAAGTTAATTTGTAATTATTCTAATTAATTTGTAATTGCACACAGTGGAGTGCCGAGGAAACCGAATTCGAGAAAAGAAATAGGCATATGGTTGAGAACATTCAAGACCAGACTAGAGTACTGCTCATGAATAACCCCAACACATTTTAAACAATATACTGACAACTGCTTATATTTATATAATTTTAATTTATTCTTAAATGTATACATATGATGATTAAAAAACCCTTCTCTAAGCTCCATGATATGACATAAAAATTCAGTCAGTGTACATACAAGCCCAATCTTAATTAACAGCTAGGCTCCACTCCACACATGTGTTCGACATAATATTATATATATATATATATAAACAAAAATATGTCAAAGTGAAAAATGGTATACTACTAATTAATTGGACAATGCAAATCAGGCACCGCCTTACATTCATTAAAGCTATTTATAGAAATTACTATTTTGGGAAATATGATGAGTATTTTTCCTGTTTGGTAATTCTGCTATTCTTAATTTGATGATTTTTATTGTTTGGTGACTTATTTCTGAAGGGGGGGGGAAATTAATTGATGCTATTCTTAGTATATGTACAATTTGTATTATTTATATATTCTCAAATTTTGGTGTTATATATAAAGTCAACCCATTTCCTCATACACAGTTTCCAACAAATTACTTTTTGATCATGTTCATTTAATTTTCTTTTCCTTATTTTTTTTCTTGCTTCTTTAACTAGAATAAGTTCTTTTATTTATAATCCATATACAACAAAAATGCAATACAGAAACTTAGGTGTCGTTGCTTTAGCTGGTCAAGCTTTAGCTGCTTATGTTCCATCTGAACCATGGTCTACTTTAACCCCATCTGCTACTTTACAAGGTGGTGTCACTGAATACAGTGGTTCTTTCGGTATCGCTGTTAACCCACTTCCAACTACTTCATCTTATCTCTCAGCTGGTGTCAATGGAAAGGATGTTAACAGAAAGGCAGGTGCTGCATCCCAAATTGGTGATGGTCAAATTCAAGCAACTACTGGTACCGCCAATCTTATTACTAAAACTACAACTCTTCCAGCAATTACTCAAATTGGTGATGGTCAAGTTCAAGCTACTACTGCAACTAAAGCAGCTGTTTCTCAAATTGGTGATGGTCAAATTCAAGCACCAACTGCAACTACTAAAACAATAATTGCTAATGTTATTACTCAAATTGGTGATGGTCAAATTCAAGCAACTACTGCAACCATTACTAAACAAGTTGTTGATAATGTTATTACCCAAATTGGTGATGGTCAAATCCAAGCAAGTACTGCAACTAAAGCAACTGCTGCTTTAATCTCTCAAATTGGTGATGGTCAAATTCAAGCAACTACTGCAACTAAAGCAGCTGTTTCACAAATTGGTGATGGCCAAGTTCAAGCAACTACTGCAACTAAAGCAGCTGTTTCACAAATTGGTGATGGTCAAATTCAAGCAACTACTGCAACTAAAGCAGCTGTTACTCAAATTGGTGATGGTCAAGTTCAAGCAACTACTAAAGCTAATACCGCTACTGCAGCATCTCAAATTGGTGATGGTCAAGTTCAAGCAACTACTAAAGCTAATACCGCTACTGCAGCATCTCAAATTACTGATGGTCAAGTTCAACACACTTCTACCCCAAGTAGTACTGCTAATTTAACACCAGGTATCCATTATGAAGCATGCGCTTCCAATGGTACTTTATCCATGAACTTACATGGTGGTATTTTAACTGATTCTCAAGGTAGAATTGGTTCTATTGTTGCAAACCAACAATTCCAATTCGATGGTCCACCACCACAAGCAGGTGCAATTTATGCAGCAGGTTGGTCTATCTCTACAGATGGTAAATTAGCAATTGGTAACTCTACTACTTTCTACCAATGTCTGTCTGGTAACTTCTACAACTTATATGCAAAAGATATTGGTACCGTTTGTCAACCAGTTGAATTAGATGTTGTTGAATTAGTTAAATGTTAAATCAATCTTTAGCATTATTATTTCTATTCAATTTAATCAATTTGCAGACATAAAGGAAAAAAAAAAACTCAATTTAAAAATTCTTGCTCGTTACCTATTTTTTAATGTCTCTTATTATTTATACCAATATTTTGTTTTATAATCAAATTTCATACCTTTGCAGGTCTGATTCTCTTTCGTTTCATACTCTGTCACAATTACCTATATAATCTAATATAAAATAATATTTTAATATATTTAAATTTTAATTTGAAATTAATGTACAATCAAAACTATTAATATAAGATGATAGTTTTCGTTTTCGTTTTCGTTTTAGACTATCTTTTTATTCAGGTTTGTAGCTTTTGGCGTTGACCGTTGACCGCCGACCGTCGCGTAAGAAATAAAAATGCGCCTCCATCCTCCATCATCCATCTCAATTCGCAGTTAACTTTCGCGCATAAAAAACCAGAACTGAGCGTCTTCTAAAAAAACTTAGTAAGTAGGAAATAAATGGCTGATAGTGAGTAAGTTAGTAAGTAGTAAATAGTAAGTAGTAAATAGCAAATACTAAGACGAAATGAGCATCAACAAAAATGATTGCGCTGGTGTGTTGGCAATTGGCGATTTGCCCTCATTTACTAGTAAGCATTGTTTTCACTGTACTGTTTTATAAGATAAAACCTTTCTATATATCTATTTCTACAGACGATTTCACGTCAATTATACAGATTCATGTCCGAGGCACCCCCAATTGAATTAGTTGACGTTTGTCAATTATCATCCCTTGGAATCAATCCACAATCTTTTAATTTCTTAAGTACAACCTTAGAATCAGATCATTATGTTTGCTGTCGTGAACAGAGTGATACTGGTAATTCTGCAATTATTGTTGATTTGAAAAATAATAATAATGTTATCAAAAAATCAATGTCTGCAGATTCTGTTATTATGCATCCAGATAAATTAGTTATTTCATTAAGAGCAAATGATACAACAATTCAAATTTTTAATTTAGAAAATAAACAAAGATTAAAGTCAAATGTTATGTCAGAAAAAATCGTATTTTGGAAATGGCTTAATAAAGAAACTTTAGGTTTAGTTACTATTAATAATGTTTATTTTTGGAATGTTTTTGATGGTACTGATGCAGGTCCAGTTTTATTAACTTCTAGACATGTTTCCTTAAATGATTGTCAAATAACTCAATTTTCTTCAAATAATTCACTTTCTTGGTTTGCAATTGGTGGTATTGCACAAGAAAATGGTAGAATTGTTGGTCATATTCAACTATTTTCAAAAGAAAGAAATATATCTCAACCAATTGAAGGTCATGTTTGTAATTTTACTCAATTAAAACTTCAAGGTTCCCCAATTGATACTGAACTATTTGCATTTGCTTCAAGAACTGAAAATGGTGGCGTTTTACATATTAATGAAATTGATCATAAAGATGGTGCTCCAACTTTTGCAAAGAAAACTGTTGATATATTTTTCCCAGCTGAAGTTAGCAATGATTTCCCTGTTGCAATTCAATTATCTTCAAAATATGGTATTGCTTATATATTAACAAAACTTGGTTTTATTCATTTATATGATGTTGAAACTGGTAAAAAGATTTTCTTGAATAGAATTTCTTCTGATCCTGTCTTCACTGGTGCAAGTTTTGATAACGATTCAGGAATTATTACAATTAACAGATCTGGTTCAGTTTTAGCTGTTGATATTTCCACTGAAAGAATAATTCCTTATATTTTAAACAATTTAGGTGATGTTGAATTAGCATTAAGTTTAGCATCAAGAAGTGGATTGCCAGGTGCAGAAAGTTTATTCTCTCATCAATTTAATCAATCAATTGCAACTGGTGATTATTCATCAGCAGTTAAGATTGCAGCTTCATCTCCACAATTAAGAACACCTGATACAATCTCAAAATTGAAAAGTCTACAATCTCAGCCAGGTCAACCTGCACCTTTCTTACAATATTTAGTTTTCTTATTAGATAGAGGATCTCTTAATAAATTTGAAACTTTAGAATTAGTCAGACCTTTGATCCAACAAAATAGAGTTGAAACTTTAGAGAAATACTTGAAAGAAGATAAATTGGATTGTTCTGAAGAATTAGGTGATTTGATTAAATCAACAAATGTTACTTTGGCTTTGGCAGTTTATTATAAATCTAATGTTCCAAATAAAGTTGTTCAATGTTTAGCCGAATTAGGTCAATTTGATAAAATTTTACCATTCTGTGAAAAAGTTTCTTACAGTCCAAATTTTACTGTTTTGATTCAAAATATTTTAAGAGTGAATCCTGATAAAGCAGCAGAATTTGCAGTTTCTTTATTACAATCCCAACCAGATTTAAATATTCAACAAATTGCAGATATTTTCTTTTCACAAAACTATATTCAACAAGCAACTGCATTTCTTTTAGATGCATTAAAAGATGATAAACCTGCTGATGGCCAATTACAAACTAGATTATTAGAAGTTAATTTATTACATGCTCCTCAAGTTGCTGATGCAATTTTAGGTAACAATATGTTTAGTCATTATGATAAACCAACTATCGCAACCTTATGTGAAAAGGCTGGATTATATCAAAGAGCTTTAGAATTATATGATAATATTAAAGATATTAAAAGAGTAATCATCCATGCAAATTCATTACCAGCAGATTGGTTGGTTTCTTATTTTGGTAATTTAAAAGTCGATCAATCAATTACTTGTTTAAGAGAAATGTTAGCAAATAATTTAGCCCAAAATTTACAAGTTGCAATTCAAATCGCTACTAAATATTCAGAATTAATTGGTCCTATCACTTTAATTAAAGTTTTTGAAGATTATAATTCTGTTGAAGGTTTATATTACTATTTATCCTCAATTGTTAACGTTACTCAAGATCCTGAGGTTGTTTTGAAATATATTCAATGTGCTTCTAAATTAGGTCAAGTTAAGGAAATTGAAAGAGTTGTTAGAGATAATAATGTTTATGATGGTGAAAAAGTCAAGAATTTCTTAAAAGAAACCAAACTAGAAGATCAATTACCATTAATTGTTGTTTGTGATAGATTCAATTTTGTTCATGATTTGATTCTTTACCTTTACAAAAATAAATTTTTTAAATTTATTGAAGTTTACGTTCAACAAGTTAATCCTTCAAAAACACCACAAGTTATTGCTGCTTTATTAGATGTTGATTGCGATGAAACAATAATTAAATCTTTATTACAATCTGTTTTAGGTCAAGTTCCTATCAATGAGTTATGTGAAGAAGTTGAAAAGAGAAATAGATTGAAGATTTTATTACCATTTTTAGAGGATACTTTAGCATCTGGATTACAAGATAAAGCTGTATTTGATACTTTAGCCAAAATTTATATTGATTCTAATAATAACCCTGAAAAATTCTTAAAGGAAAATGATCAATATGATACATTAGTTGTTGGTAAATATTGTGAAAAGAGAGATCCATTTTTAGCTTATATTGCATATGATAAAGGTCAAAATGATGCTGAATTAATTAATATTACCAATGAAAATTCAATGTTTAAATATCAAGCGAGATATTTATTGAAGAGATCCGATTTAGGTTTATGGTCCACAGTTTTAACTCCAGATAATATTCATAAAAAACAATTAGTTGATCAAATTGTTGGTACGGCAATTCCAGAATTAGAAGATCCTCAACCAATTTCTATTGCAGTTAAAGCTTTTATGGATAATCAATTACAAAGTGAATTAATTGATTTATTAGAAAAAATTGTTTTAGAACCTTCTCCATTTAATGAAAATCCATCATTACAAGCATTATTAATTTTAACTGCTGTTAAAGTAGATCCATCACGTATTAGTAATTATGTTGAAAAAATGGATGCATATAATCCTGATGAAGTTGCACCAATTTGTATCGAAAATCAATTATACGAGGAAGCTTTTGAAATTTATAATAAATTTGAAAATTATTCTGCTGCAATGAAAGTTTTAGTTGAAGATATCATGTCATTAGATAGAGGTGAAACTTATGCTGAAAAATTGGAAAAACCTGAAATTTGGTCTCAATTGGGTGAAGCTCAATTAAATGGTTTAAAAATTCCAGAATCCATCAATTCATATTTGAAAGCGAATGATCCATCCAATTTTGCTAATGTTATTGAAGTTTCTGAACATGCAGGTAAGGAAGAAGAATTAATTCCATACTTATTGATGGCAAGAAATACTTTAAGAGAACCTTTAATTGATGGTGCAATTATTAATGCTTATGCAACTTTGAATAAATTAAGTGATATTGAAAAGTTTTTGAAATTATCAAATGTTGCAGATTTAGATTCAATTGGTGATAAGTTATATAATAATGGTAACTATCAAGCAGCTAAATTGATTTATGAAAGTATTTCTAATTATTCCAAATTAGCTTCAACTTTGGTCTTCTTGAATGATTATACAGCAGCTGTTGATTGTGCGAGAAAAGCATCTAATGTTCAAGTTTGGAAACAAGTTAACCAAGCATGTATTGAAAGTAAAGAATTTAAGTTAGCTCAAATGTGTGGTTTACACTTAATCGTCCATGCAGAAGAATTAGATCCTTTAGTTCTTCAATATGAATATAATGGTTATTTTAAGGAGTTAATCTCATTATTTGAAAATGGTTTATCTTTAGAAAGAGCTCATATGGGTATGTTCACTGAATTAGCAATATTATATACTAAATATCAACCAGATAAGACAATGGAGCATTTGAAATTATTTTGGTCTAGAATCAATATTCCAAAAGTTATCAGAGCTTGTGAAGACGCACATTTATGGCCTGAATTAATTTTCCTATATTGTCATTACGATGAATGGGATAATGCTGCATTAGCTATGATAGAAAGATCAGAAACTGCATTTGAACATTCTTCATTTAAAGAAATTGTTGTTAAGGTTTCCAATTTAGAAATTTATTATAGGGCAATTAACTTTTACACCAATTTACATCCTACTTTGTTAATAGATTTGTTAGCTGTTTTAACTCCAAGATTAGATTTGCCAAGAGTTGTTAAGATTTTCCAAAAGTCTGATAACTTACCATTAATTAAACCATTTTTAATTTCTGTTTTAGAAAACAACAATTCGATTGTTAATTCTGCTTATCATGATTTGTTAATTGAAGAAGAAGATTACAAATCTTTACGTTTAGCAATTGATTCATATGATAAATTTGATGCTATTGGACTTGCTGAAAGATTGGAAAAACACGAGTTAATATTTTTCAGACAGCTTGCAGCAGTCATTTATAGAAATAACAAGAAGTTCAACAAGGCAATTTCTTTATTAAAGTCCGATGGTTTATGGGCTGATGCAATTCAAACTGCAGCAATTTCTGCAAATACTAAGATTGTTACTGAATTATTAACTTATTTTGTTGAAACCGGTAACCGTGAATGTATGGTTGCAACATTATATGCATGTTATTCATTCATTGATTATGACGTTGTTTTAGAATTATCTTGGTTAAATGGTTTAGATGATTTAACAAAGCCATACCAAATTTCTGTTGCAAGAGAAAATCAAAAGAAAATTGACGCTGTTTACAAAGATTTAAAACAAAGAGAAGAGAAGGGAAGTAATAATGAAGATGCTTCCGCTTTAGGCCAACCATTGATGATTACTAACGGTCCCGTTGGACAAGCTTCATTAGGTATTAATTCTACTGGCATGGGATTCGGGAATGGTGGATTCTAAATAAATTCAATATAAACGTTTAGAAATTAGACATTTTTATTATTTTATCACTATAAATTTTTTATTTTTTGTTTTGTGCGTTTCTCTATTGTTGTATTTTTTTCTATCTTTTTAAGACTTTCTATTCTGTTATTTGAATTTTCAAGTTATTATTATATTTATATTTATATTTTATTTATTTAAAAAAAAAATAAATTATCATGATTATTATTATTTCTAGAAAGTATAAATTTGGTTACTATAAATGGAATTTGTTCGACTCTTCCTTTATGAAATAATCCTTTTCGGTAACAATACAATCAATATTCTCATGAGGTGTAACATCAAAAGATGGATTCCAGACATTAATATCCAATGGTGCCACTCTAACTCTTTCAAGAACAACGTCACCAGTTTTGGAATCAACAGCAAAATTATCACCGTCAATTTTAGCACCCAAAACCATAGTTAATTCATCTTTTGGACGTTCTTCAATTTTAATTGATTCACCTGATTCTGTATCATAATCAATGGTTGTTGTTGGAGCAGCCCCAATAAATTTAATTTCATCATAAAGTTTTGAAATAAGGGATAATTGAAAGGTACCAATTTTATTTGCTAAATCACCATTTTTGACGATTCTATCAGATCCAACAATAATAAATCTAACTGGTGCATTTGATGGTAAAGTTGATAAAATTTGTTGATTTATATGGTTTTCCTTTCTATTTAAATTATCAATTAAAAATGATGGCATATTATCAGTAATCAAAGTAAATGGAATTTTTTCATATTGTAATTCATATGCAGTTAATCTTGACCCTTGATTATATGGCCTTGTTTCACATGGATATACGTGCTCAAAATAAAAATCATATTTGGATTCGGTCTTTGACAAATATTGATTTAAATGACGGATTATACCCAATGCTGTACCATGACCTGATGTAGCTAAAGAACCGGTATTACAGATAGTCATGACAGAAAATGGACCTTTGAAATTTTCCTTTTTTAAAGTATCAACAATATAACATAGTCCATGCTTTCCAATATCAATATTTGATTGATAATCTTCTTTATATAACTTTTCAGAAAATTCAAGAATTTCAGTATAAAGTTCATCTATATTATTATTTGAATCAGGGAAGGAAATAATAATTTTTTTGATCAAATTACATCCGTTAGCTAAATTAACAGCTGTTGGACGTGATAATATTAAATCATCAATTCTTGATAATAAATGAGATTTGAAATTCACAGTGCTTGATAAATCATAATTTAAGACACGTGCTTCAGCCTCATGATTTTCACCGTGTAAAACTCTATCTAATTCAACTACAATTGCAAAACAACCAACAAGCATAATAGCTGGTGCTCCTCTGGTATACATACCTTTAATAGCATCATAGCCAGAAAATTTCGTCACATTCTCATATGGAGCAATTGAGTCAATATCTAAGTATTTTGATTGGTATGGAACCTGTAATTGGTTGAGAATAGAAAGGGAAACCACTGGAGTGGATGTAAATTTAATGGCTTGCAAAGACATGATTTTCGAGACTAATAATAAAGCAAAGGTTCAGTTGAAAGAAAAGAACAGAGAAGAAAAGAAAAGAACCATGTGAAAAACAGAAGAGAACTCATAGAAACTGTGGTGAATCAAGTTGATTCATGTTCTCACTATGACAATTTAAAAGTTGTGAAAAATTTCCACTTATGGAAATTCGCAACTGAATTTCTTTTCCCTTTGAATTGAATTGTGTATTGTGTATTTTTTTTGTTGATAGGATGCATATTATTTACATGAAATTTCCCTTTGATTTCATAAAAGAATTTAATCAACATTTTAAAATTTTTACATGCCAGTTGTTACAAACTTGGGGAGTAACCGGGAGCCGAGTGTTTCTGGAATTCATAAGCGTTCGGTGAGTGCTGGTAATAATCGCATCGGAACGACAGCATCGGAAAACGATATGGCACTGAAAAATAATGGAAATACCATTCAAAAAGATAGTTTTGAAGATTCAACTAATGACGAGGATATCAAACAAGAACCAACTATGTCATCACTTCCATCATATCCTTTACTGGATACGTTTTCACTTTTATGTATTTTAATGGTCTTCCCATTATGGTTAAGCACAATTACTTTAATTTTATATGTGTTTTTAGGCCATCCTGACTTCTGGGATACCATTTTATCATTTTTTCTAAGACAAAAATTGAACAAAATTACACCATCCACTGCGGTTATTTCTGCTAAAAAATCGAAAAAGTTTCTTGTGTTTTCTTTTATTCTATATTTAACTTTGGATGCTGTTTTCATGTCATTATTTTTTTATTTTTCACCATCACTTGTTCCATTTATTATAATACTATCTAAAGCTTTCATTGCAAGCAATTTGACCTCTCTCAGAAATAGATACATTTTGGATGCATTCATATCTAGTGTTTTATTAGTGGTATTGGAAAATTCTGCATTATATGCAATTAAATATTATAACATATTTCGAGGTGATTCATTATTATCAATCTCATCATCATTTGCATCAACTGATTTTTTATATCCATTGTATTATAATACCCCAACGTCTGTTACAAAAACATTACTATTCCATTTAACATTTCACAAAGTTCATCAAGATTCATCATTAATGTTTCAAATGGAATTTGCATTACAATTTTTTCATTCAACTTTGTCTTTATTTATTATTTTGCATAATCTCAGTTTTGTACTAAGAAAAATAACTTTTATAAATATGCTTTATGAAAATTTAGAATCTTTTGCTTTTTTCCATTCAACAGATAATACAGATAATTCTGATAATAATCTTAATGCCCTATTACAAAATAACATTAAAAAACCTAAATACCAGAATACTTTTCATATTCCAAAAGAAATTGCATGTTCCACTTTACCGATTGTTAATTTATATCCTTTAGATGATGAAGATGAGGATTTACAAATTGATCAAGACCCAAATTTAGAGCCAGCAAATGAAGATAGCCAAGATCAAGAGGATGGTTTAAATGGAAATCTTACATTAAATAATTTAACTAACGAAGGTAGTATTCCAATGTGGTTTCCAGATGATCAAAAAGTTTCCAATATTAAAGATATATCTTCTAAAAGTTACGTTGTTGCACAGAATTTTGAAACTTTTTGTAAAATGATTTGGTCTTCAACATCAAACTTAATTTCTTTACATAAATCAGATTCTACTAAAAACATTTTCAACAATCAATTTTCTGAATCAAATCCTTTATCTCAAAATATAGCATACTCACCTTTAACTTCAAATAACTCTAAACAGAAAAATTCCAATATAACAGGAAATTCGCCTAAAAAAGCTGTATTAAAATTCAAAAATAACTCTGCTTTAGATAAAAAAGGTAAATTAAATATCTTGAAATACCAACAACCTTTGTGGACATTTTTAAATGCAATTAGAACTATGTTTTCAAGACAGGATCATTATTCAGGAACATATGCTTCCCAAAATGCAATGGTTCCAACAAGTAGTGGTGTGAATGATTATGAAAGACATAATAATTCATCACCACAATGTTTTGTTTGGTTTACTGGTGAAAAATCAATTGCTTTTGAATTACATGGCATTGGTTTAGAACAATTATTAGTCAAAGTTAATAATGTTATTTGGGAAAGTATTGTTTCATGTAATTATTATGGTTGTGAACTTCTGGTTATTGATGGTTTAAGTCCATTATGTCAATATGATGTGGACTTTGTTAAAATTAAATTGAATGGGGAATTATCTCTTTTAACATCAATTACAGTTTCAACTACATATCAAGATAAAACTGTTACACAAAATACGGTTAGTTCTCCATTAAGGACATTACAACAATCAATTATTTTTACTCAACAAGTTATTGAAAGAGAAAAGGCAATAATTAAAAAAATAAAAGGTGATTGGAAGAAAAAATCCATGCAAATCAAAAATGAGATTGATAGTTTAAATAATCGTAGCAATTTATCAGATGAATCAAGAAACTATAAAAAATTGGATAGTTTAAGGCAAATGGTTGTTAAATCCAACACAGAAATTGATAATTTATCAAAGAAGTTAGAAGAGGTTAGATTATCACAAGCTAAAATTGAAGAAATGTATCTTAATGTTAAAAGATTATATGAAAACGAATCTAGGGTTTTTAATAAATATATTGAAGAAATTCGTAAAAGTGCCGAATACGAAGAGAAAAAGATTAAAGCTTTGCGTTCTGAGAAAAATCAATTATTAGTTAAAAAGGATAAAATTGTTTCAAAAAAATTAAGAATTCATCATGATGTGGAAATTTTAGGTAATGAACTGGAGACATTGAAAAAGACTGAAATATCTCTTAGAGTAGAAAAAAGGAAAATTAGAAGTATTCAAAGAGAGGAAAAGTATAAACTACTGGTTAAGGATATTAAGAATTATGAACAGCAACTTAAATCTAAAAGCATGACGTTAACTTAGAGCTTAATAATATTATTCTATAGTAGTTTTTTTTATAAATAAACTTTATCTGATTATAACTAATGTTTAAAAATAAATGGATTTTAATCTGATTCCTTTTTATGTTCTACTAATGCTTCACCGACATGATGAAATTTTCTATTAAAATATAATAAACCACCGGTTTTAGAATCTTCATGGACATTTACCAAAATATCCTTCACTTTGCAAGTCCAAATTTCATGGTTGGAAACTTCAAAAACTTTATATTTTTCACATATCAATATTCTCTCTGAATGTTTTGTCAAAATAGGTAAGTGTAAATCTGATTCAATATGAAATACATCGGGTCGTTCATTTTTAATAACATTTTCAAATAAATCCCATTCGTCTTTATTTATTCTTTCAAAAGGAGTTGTATGTTTTGTTTTATTTGAGCTATATTGTTCTTGATTATTTGTATTTTGTGCTTGTAATTTCTTATTTATATATCTTGAACCAAGGCTAAAATTTCTTGCAAGCTTGACACTTTCCTTTGATGGACTTAATATATGTAATGCTAAATATTTATTTTCATGCATAAATTTTGATGTAGCAGAAGGTATCTGTATGTTAAATTGAAGTATCGGATCGGGGTATACAGTTAATGAACTGACCGATGATAATGTTGTACCATGCATTTCTGAAATCTTTTTATCTCCTGAAAACGATGCAGTTAAAATCATTGCTGTAACAATAGTTTGAATTAATATAAGTTAAATGTTAGTATTCTATTCTCAAATATTATGCTATTCTATTCATTTTGTGTACATACCTTGAGATCCCACCGTAGACATTGTGTTTTTGAATTCTTCAACAGGCGGCTTATGTGATTCGGTGAAAAAAGCCCGTTTCCACAGCATATTGGGTAGCTTTTTGACGTTAAATCCTATAAAAGAATTTAATCTCATTGCAACCATGCTATTTATCCTGTTTCAGAGTTCAGTAAACTTCTATTTAACCATCAAAACCCTTTCAAAAATCATATAATACAGTGAAAAATTCAACTTGAAGGCTGCTCCTCCACCATCATGACGCGGAGTCGGAAACGTGATCAGCTTTTGTAATATTTATTTATATACAAATAAATAAACATAATTAATTTAATGATTTATAATACCTAAGTTGTATCTATTGATATGGTTTATTCAACGCATTGATTTAAGAAGAATAATGCAAACTAAAATACAAAAGAAGGTTTCTCAACGGCTACTTGAGATACATAAAAATAGATCAAAAAAATCACTTTATGAACCTCAGGAAATACATAGAACTGATGTTGAAACTTCTCCAGTTTTTCAGAATCCACAAAAATGGGTTTCCAGACTCAGAATGATAGATTCATCTGAAAGAATACAATCTTACAAGCCATTAGATGAATCTGTAATATCTCATTTACTTACATCTCCTCCCAGGATGCTACATGGATTAAGGACGGTTATACCTCGTGATTTTTTAACACGATTTAGAATAATGGAAAATCCAGAAAAATCCAATGATAATGATAAAAAATTTGAATATATCATAGCACCACTCCATCCAAAAGATAAAAAACTTGTAGAAGATCCAATTACTCATTATTCTAATTCAATTTCCATTTTAAAAAATTATGCAAAATCTTCACAAGAACAAATTACAGCAATTTCAAAGCAAAGCATAAATTTTAATTTATATCCTAATATATATGACGTGAAGAAAATTGGATGGAATAAAGACACATATAAAGTAATGGATGCGATTCTTTCTGATATATTAAAAGAAAATCTTTCAAAATTTGAATTTATAAATGATCAAACCTCCTCTAAATTAACCATTTCAAAAGTTGCTTCATCTACAAACGTTCTAACTGTTAATTTAAATACTATCGACTTGAATATCTTTGGGATAAAAACACATAATCCAGAAATATATACATTAATAAAGGAAAAGATTAAAATGAATTATATTCCAATAACATCCTCCAGCATTGATTTAATGAGGTCTTTAATTAAATACACTACATTTATAAGCCAATAATTAATACAATATATTTGTACATTTCTTCTATAAAATATTACCTTATACACATTCTAATTTTAATGGTAATCCATATATAATAGGTGCAGCACCATTTAAATATCTCAATTTACATACATTTCTTGCTTTCATAACACACTGTGCCAATGTCTCACCTATTTCCATATCAAATGGATCAAATGAATCGTAATCAACAAAAAATCCCCATTTTGTTAACGCATCAACTGTAAACAAATCAATATCTTTATCTGTAACATCCCATAAATTTACTAAAACCATTGGACACCCACCATTTATATAATTATATGCAGTACCGTATAAATGCATTGAACCACTTCCTTTGAGAGATCCGGAAGAACAACCTAACAATAATGTTGGTGGAATATATGATTGTGATTTGATGGTTTTAGATTTGATATATTGCTCACCACCTCCATGACCTGCATAAATATACATATTTGAATTAGATATTCCTTCTAGTATTTCGTTTTCGGATGGTGCTTTACCAACTATTCCATTCCAACTTTGTAAATTTTGAAATCTTGGCGCAAGATTCTCTTCAGTTCTTTTCAAATCTGAACCAGGATTTATCACATAGTAACCTTTGTTAGAGTTAATTCCATTATCTAATAAGTCTTTATATTTATTTAAATATTCACCCAATTGATATATTGATGGCATACGTGTAACAGATTTACCTCTTAATGATGGAATAGATTCCCATGGAATTTTGGCACATGATGAACCAGGAATCAATACAATATGATTTTTAGATGTCAAGTTTTTAAAAATTTGATTATCAGAAAATTTCACGATTGACAGCTTTAACATTTTTGACATTACTACTAATTCAGCTGATCTATTTGGCGCTTCTTCTTTTGTAACCAACTGATAAACAAGTTTTAGTAAATCTAAAATTTTATTTTCTGTAACATTTTCAATTTTTAAAAACATTTTATAGATTCGTTCATCAACAGTTTCTAAAGAGTTTGCAATTTGTTTGGCATCAAACTTTTTGTTGATAAGTTTGATATGTTTCACAAATCTGCCTATTATTTCTTTTTTAATACATAAAGTATCTTTTTCACTAGGCTCATATGATTGGAAAATTGAATTGAAACCACCAAACCATTCACAGTCAATTTGCTTCAACAAATTTTCAAGTTGTTTATCCAATTCTTTCCGTTTTGACCACCATTTTATTTTTTCATCATGCGTTTTAATTTTTGATGTAACTTCACTCATAGTTGTTTTATCACTTTCTTCTATAATTGCTTGTAATTTATTAACGATTCTATCATATCCATTGGAAGATTTCTTCTTATCCAATGAAATGTTGATTGAAAGCGGCAAGTATGAATTTTTATTGAAGTTTTTATAACTATTATTCACATACTTAGTAATCATTAAGGTATTTGAAGATAAAATATAATCAATAGTAACAGCCATCCAATCTGGTGGTAAGGTTATTGACTTGATAATTTCAAAATCTTCCTTAATAAAACAGTCAAATGTATCATTTTGGAATTCTGGTAAAAATTTTTGTTGCTTAGTAAAATTTTTGGCAAACAACTTTTCAAGCTTGAAGGGTAATAGCTTGTATTGATCAGTAAGTGAAAGTACCTTTTCATATCCATTGCTTGATTTATTATTTCCATCTATTTGAATAAGATTTTGAAAAGAATTAGTGATTAATTCCAAATTATGTTTAGTAATTTCATTAGGAGTGTCTTGGTAATAGATCATAAAGTCAGATATTAACGAATTCAAACATGTAATAATATCTTTTACAAATAAGACAGATTTCGAATCTTGTTCACAATCAATTCCATCTAATGGAAAACATATTATTTCTTTATTACCACCTTTATCTATTAATGTTTTTAAACAATTATGATAACCAACCACACTTTCCATGCAAGAATGTAGTTTTAACTTATAATCTTTTAATTCAGTTGGAGTCAAATAAGAATATCTTCTTTTCAACGAACTTCCCCATTTTTCGACAATTGATTGGGAAACTTTAGCATCTTTGTTAGTAGAATTTAATAAATTAAAAATTAAATTATCTACTTTTCTAGATAAAGTTTCCGTTTGTTGATCTGATTCACGGGATTTTCTAGCATAGCTCTCATAAACAATATATGAATAAATTTCATTAATTATACTGGTATCAACAAATATTCTCGATTCTAGTTCTTTTATTTCATTCTGATATTTTGATGCTTTCTTCAAATCATCTTTCAATAAATTGAGTTCCATCAATTTTAATGAATAATTATACTTTAAATTAACTGATGGTTGAATTTTAATGAATAGCTCTAATTCGTTCAAATAATGATCAAATTCTTTCCCAAATCCAATAACGCTATATTTTTCTAGAATATATTTATAACAATCTAAAATTTCATAAGAAAAATCCATTTTAAGAACTGATTTAAAATTAACATTTAGAGAAGGTGACGTGGGATTAGGCAAAAGAAAATTTTTAAACATCGATTGCAGTATGGTGATTGCTCTATTAAGATTAATGATTGAATTTAATTTATCAATTTTACCAAGATATAGTCCCATAATTTTGCAAAATCTGGCATATAAAATTAGTAGTTCAGTTGCTTTATATTTATCAGGTTGTTTGTCAATTGCAAATAAATCAGTCTGAAATGATTTGAAAATTGGTATGACAATATCTTTTAGATTAGTTGAATTACTTGCTAATTGATATTCTAATATGCTTAATGATAAATCCATTATTTCGTATGATTTGTGTTCAACAATTATACTCTCAGGACAAATAAAATCACAAATTGAATAGTTTTCCAACTTAAAATTCACAATTAACCAATAGCTACATAATAATTCAAAAGTTGAGATATTTAGTACCGGCTTACGTATGTTAATATATGATTCTAATAAAAGA
Organism: Pichia sp. yHKS168; assembly: GCA_030571145.1. Taxonomy (NCBI): domain Eukaryota; kingdom Fungi; phylum Ascomycota; class Pichiomycetes; order Pichiales; family Pichiaceae; genus Pichia; species Pichia sp. yHKS168. Next base: position 60,176 of record JAJLXI010000001.1, on the reverse strand, counting down.
GAACAATATTTGTATAATTCATGATATTTTAAGGTTTTGAAAATAGTTTGTATAATGTTTAATTCGTATTCAGAATATGGCACTTTTTCACATACTTCTAAATACTTTGTAATTAAATAATAACTTTTCAATACAATATCTGATGGGTCAATAGATTCCGAAAATGCTTGTAAAATGTAGAGATGGGAAACTACCAAATTTTCAATTTCAATAACATTGGAATCCAAATTGAAATTCAATGTGCTGTTTTTAAAATTAATTGGGAAGTTAACAATAAATGAAATTTTGGATAAAAAATATAAAAATAAACCTGTATCTTTCGTTTTCTCCTTTACATTTAAAATGATTGAACTTATTATTTGCTCCTTTCCCGATAATTCTGAATTTTCAATCAGGTCAATAATGGCAACTGACAATGAGATAGTTAAGGATTCATTTTCAATAAATTCAAAAAGTAAATTAGTAATATTATTATCTTGTACACAAGATTTCGCAAGAATCTTCAAAATACTATGCATATCTTCATTTAAGACCTTTTCACAACCTAATGGCTTAAGATCCTTATAAATGAATGAATTGAGAAAAGCACAATTAAGTATTATGACACCATTCATGTTAAGTTTTAATAATTCATTTGTGCTAACATAATTAAATTTCTTCATAATATTTAGTTGAGATTCATTTGAGTTAAGTAAAACAGTTTCTGATTGAATATATAAATACCAGAATCTATATGATTTTTCAGGATTTGAGGTAACAATAAGGTTTCCAAAATAAAAAAATAATTTTGAAAAATTTCGAAGTCTTTTGTTCTGTTGTAAAGATATAAGCATGGAAGACATTAAGGGTAATGTAGATTGAATAAATGATATATTTTCATAATTTAAATTTGTTAGCTCTTTGTATTTAACTGTGACTAAATCAAATATTGGGAATAAGGAAATATGTCTTGGAATATTTGAAACCATAAAAATAATTAGCTTATGAATAAATAAATGGGAAGAAATATTATTTAAGTTGGAACTTTTCACCGCTAACGCCAGATTTTTAATAAAATCTTTAGATTCGATTAAATCAGATGGTTTTGAACTTTCTATTGACTTTTCAAATTTTTTTGAAAAATTCATATTTTCAATTGAATCTATTATTAGAGTTGAAGATTTTTGATTGATTTGTAAAACTTTCAAGGATTCCCAAATGTAATTTAATTTTTGGTTTTTTTCTTCAATATTATATTTTTCAATTAATGATTTCAATATTCCCAAATCAACATCAATGCTTTCAGCATATTGACATAAGAAATAGAAAATTCGTGCAGTAAATTTATAAACAAGAGCACTTGATTTTTGCATCATTTTTAATCCATCTTTTAAGATTTTATAGAAAAGCTCAGGCGTAGCAGTAAGTGTTATCAAACTATAATGCAATGCAAGCATAACAAAAGACAATTTAGAAACAGTTTTCGTTCTCAAGGCTAGACTTAACAAAGATGTGATTACCATAGAGCTATTTGTCTTTTTGAAATCATCAGTGGAAAGTTTAAAAAGCTGATAAAATTGAGAATCTGAATCATAATGTTTAACAATATCATCAAGTTTTGATTGAAATACTGGGATTAAATGTGGCAATGTTTCTAATTGGATAATTTTCAATTTCAGAAAGTTTGAAATAAAATCATTATCTATTATAGTAACAGGATGCAATTGTGCAAATATACACGTTTCATTTAATGAAGGCACAATAATTAAATTGTATGATTCTATAAATATTCTTGTTACTAGTGTAAGGAAATCTAATCTCAAGTTCATATCAACATTATAATTATTTTGCAATTTTGTAAATGATAATAGACAAAATTTAAAAGACAATTTATCTTTTTCCAATTTAAAGATTGGACTATTGTGATTTTTGTTCATAAGAGTAATATATTCTTGGAAATGTATTTGATCAAATGATGATAAAGAAGCAAGAAATTCAGAGAATCTATAATAATCTGACCTTTTTTTCTGCTGCAACAGCCTCATCCTTTCCAAACGAGTAGTGCAATTCATATTGATGAGGAGTATAGCAATGTAATGTAGCAAGGTATTGCTTCAGTTGATAAGAACCATCAAAAACAATAAAAAATTGAAGAGCCTTTTACAATTTATAAAATTGTGTATTTATGTGAACGTGAACACGAAAAATAAATAAATAAATAAATAAATAAAAAATTGATGTTTACTTTTCAATTTTTCATTTTTCATTTTTCTAAATTTTATAAATTTCATAAACTTTTCAGTCTTTCTACAAACTGAATTAATTTAGAAGTATTATTAAATTAAAATTTTATATTATTGAAGTGACGTATATATCTATTTATAAGTCTCCAGGAACAGGATATTTGGAAACGAAATCAACAACTTCCTTATCAAGAGCTTTAACTTGAGCATCATCAGCTGCTAATTGTTTGAAATGTGTTAATTTTTCCTTTGGAGTTGAACCTTCTTCTTTTGCCTTTAATTCAATAGCAATTTTAACTGCTTTATCCATTAAATCAGCTACAATTTCAAATTCTTTACCTAAGAAACCTCTAGTAGTCATAGCTGGTGTACCAACTCTTAAACCAGATGGGAAAAGTGCAGATTTATCACCAGGAACAGTATTTTTGTTTGCAGCAATATTTATTTTTTCTAATATTGCTTCAACTCTAGCACCATCAATATTTTTAGATCTTAAATCAACTAAAATTAAATGAGTATCAGTACCACCAGAAACTAAATCAAAACCTTTAGCAGTTAAAGCATTAGCAAATATAGTTGCATTTTTAACAATATCAGATTGATATTGTTTATATTCAGGAGATTGAGCTTGTTTTAAAGCAACAGATAATGCAGAAATAGTATGATTATGTGGACCACCTTGATGAGCTGGGAAAACAGAGAAATTAATTTTTTTTTCTAAATCATAAGGAATTTCTTTACCCTTTTTAGTAATTTTTCTAATACCTTTTCTAAAGAAAATCATTGCACCTCTTGGACCTCTTAAAGATTTATGAGTAGTTGTTGTAACTATATCAGAATATGGGAAAGGAGAATCAGTAACACCAGCAGAAACTAAACCTGAAATATGTGCCATATCAGATAATAAATAAGCACCAACTTTATCAGCAATTTCTCTCATTCTTTTATAATCAATAATTCTTGGATAAGCAGAAGCACCAGCAACAATAATTTTTGGTCTAAATAAAATAGCAGTTTTTTCTAACATATCATAATCAATTAAACCAGTTTTTTCATCTAATCTATAAGGCATTGTTTGAAAATATTTAGAAATATAAGAAATTTTAGTTGATGGAGTTTGATAACCATGAGATAAATGACCACCATGAGGTAAATCAAGACCCATTAATCTATCACCAATTTCTAATATCGAAGAATAAGCATATAAATTAGCTGGTGCACCAGAAAGTGATTGAACATTAACACCCCATTTATCAGAATTTAAATTAAAAGCTTCTAAAGCTCTCTTTTGACAAAGTGATTCTGCCATATCAATAAATTCATTACCACCATAATATCTTTCACCAGGATAACCTTCTGAATATTTATTTTGCATTTCTGAACCTAATAAATCCATTACAGCTTTTGAAGTAAAATTTTCAGATGGAATTAAAGTAATAGAATTTTTTTGTCTTGCCTTTTCTAATTGTAATATTTCATACATTTCAGGATCGATATCTTTAACACTTTTTGAGATTAAAGCTTGTGCTTCTGTAGATAATGCATATGAACGTTTGAAACAAGAGATGGCGGATCTTTTTGTACTTGCAAGAGCAATTTTAGAGAACATTTTGTTTGTGATTAAATGAGAGATATGGAACAATAAAAGATTTAAGAATCAAGAGTCAAGGGAGATAAAATTATGAAGATAACTTAAACATTCGTTAGCTAAAAATTTCAACGTATAAATAAGAATAAAAAAATGAAAAAAGAAAATTTACAATAATAAGAAATAAGAGTCACCACCCACCACCCACCACTACGCACTACTACAAGTTATCAAATCTTGAGAACTTTTTTTTTTTTTGCGCGTCGTCATGGGAAATAGGCACTTGAGGAATCGTGGGGATTCTGAATTCACTCCCACAAATTTTTCTGAGAATATATAATGGAGCTCAGTAAAATTTCCCACTAAAGGCGATAAGCTGGCAAAAATATATTCTTTTTATAAAAAAAAAAAAAAAGCCAAAATCTGTTGGACGTTCCAAAAAAACCGGTTTTTCCCGTCTTTTAAATTGTTTAATTTACAATTTATGCCTTTAATGCATACTGCTATAAAAAACTGCCTTAAGCAACTCAATGTCCGCTAGATATTATAATTTCCAATTATTATTAGTAAAAAAATTAAGAAATGATATAATACATAATACGTTCCGTTAAAATCGATCGACGCGTCTCTATTTTGTGAAATTTTGAATAGTGATTGATTGATTGATTGATTGATTGATTGAATGATTGATTGAATGAATGAATGAATGACTCAGTCTCAGAATTCCCAAAACACTTATCTGAACATATAAAGTATATAACATTTGTACAAAATTACCGTTTAATGGTATGTGTTAATTAACTTCGAACTATGAAATTAACTATTATTTACCGTCTACCATTACTCAAGTACGAAGTCATTATATGACAATCTGTACTATTTTTCGAAGTAAAAAGAACTACGTATCCAGCGACCGCGCCCGTCAGTTAAGCGCAGTCAGTCGGTGTTATGGGTACATAACTGCTGGGATGTGGCTTTGGATGGGTGACAGGTTGTGTGCTAAACTAACTAGGAAAATTATAATTGTGAATCGTTTTTCCTGTTTTCTTAGTGGGGAAAATCTTATGATTATTTTATTAACGGACAACCCAGTTCTCAGCTCACCCAGTAAAAACGCGATGGGACTTTTTTTTTCTAGTGGATATTAGTGTTTTTATACTTTATCAATATCATCTATCATCTATCTATTGATTGGTTTCCATATTCTCTAGATCTATAATATAATAATATCTAAATCTTATTCGTTAATATTAATGCTTTATCAATATGGCATATAACACGTTTCAAGATTTTAACAGTATCATTTTACAACCTCCAAATAAACAGAGGATGATAACAGTTGACAGAGATTATGATGAATTAGCATTGTCTTCAGAATCATCTACTGTTAATTCTGGTAGTTTTTCACTTTCTACTAATACATCAATCCATAATGAATATGATATAGATACTTCGATGTCTATTTCAGGTTTAAATTCACAATTATTCAATAATAATAATTCTAAACAACGATATCAAACTCAATCACATTATCAGTCATATCATGATAATATGCCTATATCATCAATAACTGACATTGATCAAGATTTCAATCATAATAATAATAATAATAATAATCTTAATTCTCAAAAACAACTACGACAAGAACAACTACACCTTTATAATTATAATCATCAATATAACAAAAATAAAAGAAGTAATCGTTACTTAACTCATACAAAAGAAATAATTAAACCATCATCATCATCATCAAATAATATTGATACAATTTTAAGGAGAGATGATAATAGACGTAAATATGAACTTTTAAACGAGGCAAATATTAATCATAATCATTTTCTGCGTTCTCTTTTAGATACTTCTGAAGAAGATGAAGATTATGATGCTGATTATGATGAAGAATATAATGAAGATAATGATAATACTACATCTACTAATATAACAACAACAGCAGCAACTACTACTAGTAATGATATGAAATACAATAGTGATGATTATATATATGATTCTCTCCAACAAGAAATTGAACAAATGGAAGACTTTGAAGCAATAGATGCTTTAGAATTGGAACAACAATTCCAACAACTTAATATATGACATGATCAGAAAATCTGTATTAATTGTTTTTGAAAATGTTCCGATTAAGACAGATATTTAAATAATAATAAAAGAAATGAAAATTTTATGGTTTATGATTTTTTATTATATATATGTGTGTATGTACATGAAATGAACAAAGTAAATTAAAAAAAATGTAAAATTAACTTCTCGCTTTTCTTAATATAGCACATTGTTAATATTTATGTTCCTAGTTCCTAAGGCCTAGGGCAAAGTTTATATGATATTAGGTTACATCTTATCTGTCATTTTATTTTAAATATTTCATTTCTATCCATTGATCTTATTAAGATAACATATATATATATATAATAAGAAAATGTCAGATTGGGAAGAAGATATGTATGATGATGAAGAAGAAGAAGAACTTTCCTTTGAAGAAGATGAAAATGAAAATGAAAATGAAAATGAAAATGATAACAATATTCAAACAAATCAACCTAATATATCATTGAATATCGAATCATTATATTTTAAAGCAAAATATTTAAAAGAAGAAGATAATTTAAATGATTCAATTGAATTGTTTAATAAAATAATATCGACAGATGATATATCTTTTGAATATCTTTTTAAATCTAGGAAACAATTGATTAAAATATATGAAAAGGAAAAACAAATTGATCAAATTATTAATTTACTTAATCAATTATTTGAAATGAAAAATATTATTACTATTGATAAATCTTATTTTAATTCTTCTTTATATAAAATCATTCAAAGAATTGAACATAAAAATTATGATAGTTCATTTACAAAACCTATATATCAAATATTTTATCAATATTTGTTATCAATTCCATCAAATGAAATTGATTCATCATCTAATCAAAAATTAAAATTTAAGATAGAATTATTAATTTCAAATAATCATTTGAAAGATGGCAATTTAGATTCTGCTTTAAAAATCTTAGAAAATTTAGAATCTGAAATAGAACACTCAAATGAAACAATTAAAAATTCTTATTATTTAGATATAATTGCATCTAAAATATTAATTTTAATGAATGATAATAAAAACTTAAAAGAATTAAAACGATTAAGTGCTATTGCAAATTCATTGATTTCAGGTATACCGAAAACTAGAATTTTAGGTATAATTAATGAAGGTTCAGGTTTAGTTTCAATGTATTCAAATGATTATATAAATGCAAATAAATATTTTCAAAATTCTTTTAAAAATTTTAATGATTCAGGTGATGATAGAAGACATGAAGTATTAATTAAATATATTTTTAGTTCAATATTATCAAAATCTGAAGTTAATCCATTTCAATCAAGTGATTTTCAAGGATTTTTAAAATTAGATTCAATTAAAATATTAATGCAAATTTATAATTTATTTCAAAATATGAATGTAATTGAATTAAATAAAATAATTAAAAGTCAAAATTTTATTCAATTGTCTGAAAAATATATTTTCATTCAAGATTTTATACCCGAATTATGTGATTTAATTTATGTTAATTATATAACAAAATATATTCGATTATTTCATAAAGTTAGATTTGAATATTTTACAACAAAATTGGATATAAGTATATTTGAATTTAAGAAAATAATAATTAAATTATTTAATAAAGGATTAATATTCAATTGTAAAATTGATTTTATTGATAATTTTATTATAAATGAAAATTTCCCTAAATTCATTGATATAAATTTTATAAATTTTATTGAAAATGCATTTATTTACTATGATTTTTCATATTCAACTATTTTTGAATTTTTTGAAAATCAAGTTCAAAATATGAAAAAAAGACAAAGATTAGACTCATTATCAAGTAATAATACTAGTTTTAGTAATTATGAAGAAAATGAATTTGGATTGAATAATTCAATAGCAGAAAATTTTGATAATGATATAAATTTAGATTTTAATAATAATAATGGAAATTTGAAAAATAAAAATATAATTGGATCAATAAAAAATAAATCAATTTTTACAAGTGATAAAAATATTTTAAGAAATTTGAATGAATTTAATTTTTCAAGTTTAAATAAATCATTAACATCTCAAAATTTAGAAGATGCAATTTTTGAAACATGTTTTGGTTCATTTAATTTAAAATCTTTAACATCTTCGTTATATAAAGATAAAATAATTAAAAAAGATTTATCAAAAACAACTCAACCGAGATCTAATTTATTAGGATATATTAATCAATATATTGATTTAATGGAAAGTAGTTTACCATTATTAATCATTGAAGATGTTTCATATGTTAATAAAATTAAAGATACTCAAATAACAAATGAATTTAATAAATTATTCAAATCGAATTTGAATGGATCTTTAAATACTTCATTTTTTTATAAAAATGATGATAATATTCCTGATGTTATTCAATCTTCAATAATGAATGAATTAGAACCACCATCCGATCCTGATATGAAAAATGATCCTGATGCATTTTTAAAAGGGAATGAAAAGAAAATACATAGATTGAAGTTAATTGATAATTCAATTTCAATAATTGAAAAGAAACATCATGAATTTTTAGTCAAACTTGTCAATTATATCGTTAAGACTAATAATTCAACTAGTTCAATAAGTATTCCTAATGCGAAAACCAAAAAAGTCCCATTTGATTTTAACCGGAGTTTTTTAAACAGAGTCATAAACAACAGGGATACCGTTTCAAGGGATCAATCAGAGACAACTTCTCTGGACAATATGTCTTTTGATGGTGATTTTGAAAGAGAATATGAATTTTGAGGAGATCTTGTTGGGCGCTGAGCTGAGCCGAATTTTGCGCTGCTGTTTTTTTAATTTTTTTTATTTTTTTTTTTAATTTTTTTTTAATTTTTTTTTCACTTAAATTTTTTTTTTTTTTTTGTTTTTTCAAATTTTTCTCTATCATTAGATTATCTATCATCTTGTTTGTTTCTTTTGTAATTAGAAAATTAAATTGATTGTTTGGGACATAAATCAATTAGTACAAAATTATTAAATCCATTTAGGATGTCGATTAATAAACAAACCAAAAGTGCGAAGAGAAAGGTTTCTATGAACAAGAAACGTGAAGTGGAACCAGAAATTAGATCAGATTCTCAAGCTAGAAATGTTTTACAAAATCAACCAAAATTAACACCAAAATCTACAAAGAAAGTTTTACAAGGAAAAGCATTAAAAAAACATTTACGTAGTACTGAATTATATGGTGCTAAAAAGAAACAACGTACTTACACAGAAAAGGAATTAAATATACCAAAATTAAACAAAGCTGTTAATCCAGGTACAATTATTAAAAAGGGTAAAAAGGGAAAGAAATTTATATCTGATAATGATAATATTACTATTCAAAGATTGATTAAACAAGTTAATGATGAAAGGGATCTTGTTAATGAAAGTAAATTAGAAAAGAGTAAACGTTTAGAAGAAATACGAGAGCTAAGAAGAAAGGAAATGGAACGTAAAGAAGAAGAGAAAAAATCAAAATTAGAAAATGTTAAACAATCAATTAAGGAAAAGGCAAATTTAGCAAGATCTGCTAGACGTAAGAGTGCTAAAGATGCAAAGAAGGAAATTGAAAAAAGTGCCAAAGAAAGTATTAAAAAGAAAAGTGTTTCTTTTGCATAAGATTATTATTCTTGATAGATTTTTTATATTAAAATTACATACGTATCTGTAATAAAACTGAAAACATTTTAAAAATATCGGTAATTTATTTATGTAGGAAAAATTGGTTAAAAAAAATTAATTATCAAAATTATTAATTTTAATACAGCACAAAGTAAATATCTGGATTTATTATGCAAATATAAAACCTATTGGTTAACATAATGATTAATAAAATAATATATAGATTAAATAACTGATATATAAAAAGAAATATTATAATATTTAAATAGCAACAATACATTCAAAATTTGAATTTTTTATGAACGATCTAGGTTTAAGAAGGAAATAAGCTCCGTTTGTAATTGCGGAATGGTAATATTTTCTTCTACTTCTTCTCCATACTTAGAGAGAATTTCTAATAATTGAGGTTTTGAAAGTCTCCCAATAGCTCTTGTTGATGTCAAATCCACAGTTGGAAAGATTCCATCCGAAAAGGGAACTGCCAAATATTGCATGTTTCTTCTTGGTTTAACTGAAGTGTTTGAGAGTCTACCAAGAACTAAACGACAAGATTGAAGCCAACAGAATAGAAATTTTAACTGAAGTGTTCTATTCTGTTGGCTTCAATCTCGTCGTTTAGATCTTGCTTAATGTTGTCAAGTTTTTCATTGTGCTCAATAGAATTCTTCAACAATTCAGCAAGTTTAGAATTAATGGAAGTTTCATGTTCTTCTAGGTGTTTAATTCTTTTACGGAATTTTTGAGCTAATTCTTCTGAACTTTCAAAGTATTGGCTCAATTTAGCCTCTGACTAGGATCTTTTGTGTGAAGACATTTTGGTTGGTTACTTTTTAAATGATAAAATAAAAAAACAAAAAGAAAAAGCAGAAGAAAAGCACAGCAAAAGGGAAAAGGATAAGAATCAAAAAAGTTTTGAAAAGGGGCAGAAATCTTACCTTTTATAACATTCAAATTTATAAATTTATGAGCCTCCTCCGCCTTTTTAAATTATTTTTAAAAAGATCGATAATCCTCATCTAGCACTGTACTATACTACCAAAAGTACCTAATGAGTACTTAATAAAGTCTTGTATAGTACTATAGTACCACATAATTTGGTGGTTCCACTAGAATCTATATAATTGTAGCAATATAAAAAAGCAATATCCTTTTAATTTGTCATTGTGATTTGTGCTCTTTTAATCTTTTTGGACCTTTTTCTATATTTATCTTAACTGTTAAAAATAATCTATATAAATTAAATATTATACTTGTTGATGTTTAAGTTTTCCATATCTACAATGTTACAGTTACTCGAAAAACTGAAAAGTACAAATTTACTTTTCAGTAGCTCAACTCTGACATAGTCATCATTATTTTTATCTTATTAAAAACAAATTATATATTTAACACAAATTAATGCTATTTGAATACCAAATTAAATTTAGATATTGCAGCATTCAATCAAAATTTTGGTCAACGTTATAAACACATCTTTCTTCATTCTTGTTCTTGAATTTAGTAACTGCAAGTTCAAAATCTTCTTAAGTAACATATATTCTTCTCTCCTCAAAAGTATACATACCAGGTTCAGTACAAAAACACTCAATTTCAGCCCTCAAACAATCATTCCTATTTTTATAGTTTATTGAACTCAATTTTCTTCGTTAAATTCATTAATCAGGAATAAATGTGTTTATAAAATATTTATTCTTGCATTTAGAATTGGTTGTTAAATCCAATTTTTTGATTGATTCAACCAGGTCTTAATAATGCAGCGTTTTACTTGCACCCTATAATTCACTAAATGATTCCTAAATGACCTTTACTGATTATATAGTATGTTATAATATTCACTGTATATTAATTATTATTTAGTCGTCAAGTCATAGTGCTGCGGCCAATTCATGAACGCACGTGATTAAAGTTTACCCGGCGGAAAGGATATACTCGTTTTTCTAGATTTGAAGCGTTACAATACATTAAAATGTGCTGCTTCTTATAAGAGTTATCTCTAAAGAAATCAGCTTTCAATTGATTAAAACATTATATAATATTTGGTGAAGAAGGACAGAAGAAAAACTTAATTGCTAAATGAAGTTCATTGGTTCAATATTATTTTCTTCAGTACTTACAAGTTTGGTGTCGGCATCTTCTTTTGAGAATACAGCACCATTATTGATTTCATCATCATTCTTAGATGTTACTGATAAACTTAATTTTAAAGATATTGACACAATTGCTAATACAAATGACAAAATACAACAATTCATAGGTCAAATTTGTAAAGAGCATTCAGATAGTCATATTTTATATCTGAAAATTCATGATTTAGATGAATCCGATATAACATCTGAATTTATAAAAGCTTTAGATAACGATAATTATAATGTCGGATCTAACCATGTTGTTTATAAATCTGATGAAGACACAAAATATTTACCACGTGGAAATTTATGTTCATCCAGTATTATTTTAAACATTAAAAGCGTTGATGATAATGTTAATTGGGCAGAATTATCATCACCATTGACATTAGTTGAATTATACAATGATGATAAACTTTATGGAAACCTTAAGAAAATTTTACCAGCTTTTAATAATGACAATATTATCATTCAAGGTTTGCCAACATTTAAAGAACCATTAGATTCTATTTTAAGCCAAGCTTCTTTAAAAATTAATAATTTACTTAATAAAAATAGTAATAAAAGGGAAGAAGATGTAGATTATGATGCAATTGAAGAAGAATTTAAACAATCATTTGAGGAAGTGAATGAATTATTAGATGATGAAATAGTTTCTATTTATTCTGATGTTGAAGAATCTCAATCAAAAGTTTCAAGTGGTAAATCCAATACTAAAACTATTGATGGATCATTATTTGATAAATATGCATTTTTCTCTAATGGTATTTGGATGGGTACTATTGTTTTCTTATTTTTAGCATGGTTATTAAGTATTGCATTAAGTTGGTTAAATAGTTTGAAAATTAGTTATGCAGCATTTGATAAGCCATTTGATTTTGAAAAGAAATTACAATAATTGATTTTTCTTTTTATTTTCTATTTTATTTCCCTGGGTTTTCACCGATTCATCCCCCTTTTTCGTCTTGTTTTTACAGGCCCTTTATGCTGTATTATTTCGTTAAAAAAATATAATTATTAAAAAATTAAACACTATATAAAAAATCACATTATTAGTAATAACAAAAGAACAAAAAAAAAATTAATAAATATATGGTATAATTTTATATGGGACCTGCTTTTCATATTCAGTCCAATACTTACCATATTTATTTCTGCATTTCTCTTCATCCCTAGCTTGTCTATGAAATAATAATGAAGAGAAATAAATAACATAAAAGTAAGTTAGAATAGTATTAAAACCAGTTGGTAAACACCAACTCAATGCGATTAACATATCACCAAAATAATTGATATGTTGAGACATACCCCACCAACCTTCAACTAATAATTTTGTACCTCTATCGGTTTGAATTGATTTTAAATGCGGTAATTTACCTCGTCTAAAATCATTCTTTTGATTATTTGATGATTTGAAAATATAAAATCCAACAATCATAATTAAAATAATAATACCAAGGAAAAAATTTGATAAATTAATTTCAACTAAAGTTAAATATCTAGATTGTAAGCAATAACAGAATGGTACCCAACATAAATCACCAAATGCAAGCATAAAACCAAATCCATCAGTTGTAATATCAATCATTGTTAAACAACCTTCTTCATTTAAAACACCATCAATAACATATATGAATTGTAATAAATTTACAATTAACATTGAATTAGTTATATAACCTAATTGTTGATATTGTCTTTGTAAACAAGATAAATTTAAAAATGACCAAAGTAATAATCCTGGTCTCAATTCACAAAATAATTTAATGTCTAATCCACCAATTCTTGGATTTAATTCTCTACCAATAAACCAATCAAATATAACATTACCCGAATTTCCATTAACACTTAATATTCTTTCTTTTGTACCTTTACCATTTTTACCAGTTAGTGGAATAAATGAGGCAAAATAAACAAAAAAACTCAATAAAATTGAAAATTCCCATGATGTTATCATCAATCCTAAAAAGTTATCATATAAGAAATTTAATTCTGGTAAATTGAAACCATATAAATAAAATCTTGAAATTAAAACCATTAATAAAAAGATAACTAATTGTAAACCATTAATAATATATTTTAATTTTGTACCATCACGTAATTCAACACCATATTTTTCTTTACCAGGAATATAAACATCTAATAAAACCAAGCCGAAAAACCATATAAGATAAAATTTCCAGCATTCTTTATTAAAGAGTATATCTTGCCAATTATTTAATAAGTTGACATCAAAAGAAGTTTTAATTGCATCAATATTAATTTTAATACCTTCTGCAATATAAATATCATTACATGCAAGATATAAAAATAATGTAATTAATGGTAAAAATATAATAAGAACAATTGCACCAATTGTACCACCAAATTCTTTACTTTTAGTAACTGGATTCAATTCGGACATTTTGTTGGTTGATTAAAAAATAATATTGTTCATTAATATAAGAAAAGGATTCAAATAAATGATAGATATCCAAGTGAATAATCTTAGTATTTATAATAACAGAAAAGAATCTAAAAGAAGAAAGAAATCCAATTGATCTGTAAAAAGGTCTACAAATTAGCAAAATTAACTTTAAACTTTGTTAATTTAATTACTTTAAAAGAATAAAATATTAAATATTCATGTTGAAATCAATTTGAAAATACGATAGGGAACGATTTAAACGAAAATTAAACGAAAATTAAACGATTTAAACGAAATTAAACGAAAAATTAAAAAATATATCACGTGAAATTGCCTTGTCGTAATAATTACCCTATAAAGCAATTCATACCAATTTAAATGCTTCTTTATGTAATTAATCAGTAATCATAATAATATGAACACTTTGATTTTTCAACATGAATTTTTCACTAAATTATTCTTGAATTTGAAAAAAATAAGGTATTTATCAATTTGGTTAATGAGAATATTGTCTTTATCCAATAAAAATTTTACTAAGAGAATGAGCACAAGTATAGATTATTTAAAAGAAGCATATATTGCACAACTTGCAGTTAAAAGAGCATCACTTTTAACTTGTAAAGTTAGTGAAGAACATCTTAATGAACAAGGTATTGATAAACAAGATAGCTCTCCAGTAACAGTTGGAGATTTTGGTTCACAAGCAATTGTAATAAATGCAATTTTGAAAAATTTCCCAACCGATGAAATTGTTGGTGAAGAAGATTCTACATTAATCAAAGAAAAAAAAATTGAAAATTTAATTTTTGAACAAGTTGATGCAATTCAAAAAATTGATGAAATTCATACAAGTGAATTAGGTACCATAAAAAATACAACTCATTTATGTGATTCAATTGATAAAGGTAATTCACTTGGTGGTAAATCTGGTAGAATTTGGGCTTTAGATCCAATTGATGGAACTAAAGGTTTTTTGAGAGGTGATCAATATGCTGTTTGTTTAGGTCTTATAGTTGATGGTGAAGTTAAAGTTGGTGTTATTGGTTGTCCAAATTTACCACATTCATTACGTGATCCAAGTTCTAAAAAAGGTGGTTTATTCACATCTATTAAAGGTTATGGTTCTTACTTTCAAGATTTAAATTCTGATATTTCATTCCCATTAAATACAGCAAACAAAATTCAAGTACATAATGAATATGGTTTAGATCAAGTAAGAGTTCTTGAAGGTGTTGAGAAAGGTCATTCTTCACATGGTTTACAAGGTATGATCAAAAAACAGCTTAATATTAATCAACCTTCTGTTAATTTAGATTCTCAAGCAAAATATTGTGCTCTTGCTAAAGGTGATGCCGAAATTTACTTAAGACTTCCAAAAGATCCAAATTATAGGGAAAAAATCTGGGATCATGCAGCTGGTTACCTTCTTGTAAAAGAAAGTGGCGGTAAAGTTACTGATATATATGGTAATGATTTAAATTTTGGTAATGGTAGGACGTTAAATAGTCAAGGTGTTATTGCAGCATCTGAAGCTGTTCATACTGATATTATCAAAACCATTAAATCAATAGTTGGTGAAAATGGTGAAAACCTTGCAGAATTCTGTTAGTAATGCTCTTGTTGTGTATTTTACTCCATTAATATGTACTTTTTAACATCGCTTGATTTATTTTTAGCTTCATTAATTTTGTCAATGCATTATTCAATACTCATTATCGTATTTTACAGCATTAAGAAGGATTTCCCATAATCGAATCGTGAATAACAGTAACGTTATTTATATACAAACGTTTCACGCACTAAAAACTTGAAAATCTAAAAACCACATATAGTTATAGCATTATTACTGATTCAGATTTTAGATGTTATATTTACAACACCTTTATGTTTCTTGTAATCCACTTAAAGCATTGAGCTTGTAGTTTCAAATGCCATCATTGAAATTCTCAAAAAAGAAATCAAATGAGAAGAATTTTGTCTTTTTGTTTAGAGGTTCACCATTGACTGATTTCTTATACCCTTTCAAGAAAGCTGCAAATCAATGGGTGGCCAGATATATAATTGTCATATTTGCAATTATCATTAGATTTGCAGTTGGTTTAGGTTCATATTCTGGTGAAAATACTCCACCAATGTTTGGAGATTTTGAAGCACAACGTCATTGGTTAGAAATAACTACAAATTTACCAATTACACAATGGTATTTTTATGATTTACAATATTGGGGATTAGATTATCCACCATTAACAGCATATCATTCTTGGCTTTTAGGTAAAATCGGTAATTTGATTGATAAATCATGGTTTGTATTAGATACATCTCGTGGTATTGAATCTGTCGATTTAAAATCTTACATGAGACTAACCGCAGTGATATCAGAATTAACATTATACATTCCAGCTGTTATCATGTATACACGTTGGATGGGTCGTGAATATAATAAAGCCCCATCAATTAATCAAACAATCATTGCTGCTGCAATTTTATTCTTGCCTGATTTAATAATTATTGATCATGGTCATTTTCAATATAATTCAATTATGTTAGGTCTTACACTACTTGCATTAAATAATTTATTATCTAATAATTTGGCTCTTGGATCAATTCTATTTACTTTATCAATTGGTTTTAAACAAATGTCTTTATATTATGCACCAATTTTCTTTTTTTATTTATTATCATTATGTGTTTTCCCAAAATTCAATCTTCTTAAATTAATTTATATTGCTACATCGGTTATATCTACATTGATTTTCTTATTTGGTCCTTTTGTATATGCAGGTGGATTTTCTCAAATTGATCAAATTTTATATAGAATTTTCCCATTTAATAGAGGTATTTTCGAAGATAAAGTTGCTAATTTTTGGTGTGCAACAAATATTATTATCAAATACAAAAAACTTTTCACAGTTCAACAATTACAGAAATTGTCATTAATTTTAACATTAATTGGAATTACACCTTCATCTTTAGCAATTTTTTTTAATCCAAACAAAAGATTATTAGCATGGTGTCTTGCATCATGTTCAATGTCATTCTTTTTATTTTCATTTCAAGTTCATGAAAAATCAATTTTACTTCCATGGTTACCAACTACATTATTATTAAATGAAGTTGACGCTGATGTTATTTCTATGGTTTGTTGGTTCTGTAACGTTAGTTTGTTTTCAATGTCACCATTATTAAATAGAGACGGTTTGGTTTTACAATATTTGGTATTAGGTATACTAAGTAATTGGTTAATGGGTAATTTAAGTTGGGTTAGAAAATATACAAATTTTGTGTTTCCATTTATTTCTAATAGAGAAAATGCAACACCAGTTCTTCCACACAGCTGGTTTTGGAGAATTATAATCGTTGGATTTTATATCGTTTCTAGTATAGTTCTTTACTGTGATTTTTTTGTTGAACCACCAGAAGATCTTCCAGATTTATGGGTTATTGGAAATGTATTAATATCTTTTGCGTCATTTACTTTGATTTATTTATGGATGAATTACAAAATTTATGTTATATATAAACAAAAAATCAAATTTGATTAGATTATTTATTTTTATATATAGCCATAAAAAAAATATTTTAAGTTTTTTACTATCTATTCTCAAATTTTTCAAAACATTACAATCCATTATTCATGCTTTTCTAATAAAACATCATGAGGTGTTTTCCAGAGAAGATGTTATAAATATGTTTACACCTGTACAAAGTCAATGAAAGTAAAAAAAAAATAAAAAATAAAAAAAAATTAAGAGACGAATGAAAAATCTAAATTTCCTCTTTGGGAGTCAATACAGGGCTATTCATGCTGGGAAATTTAATCGCCATCTAGACATCAAAGCTTTGCGGAAAGCATTGACTTCTTCTTCAATAATGTATACTTCTTTCTCAGAATTTTCTATCGTAAATTTATTTTCTAACAGATTAATTGACGAGTTGTAAAGAGTTGTCAATTTTTTATCTAAATCGGAACTTAGAAGTGTGTTTGATGAATCTAAATTTTCATATTTTATTAAAGGATCCATTCCAGCAAAGGACCAAAAAGTTTTCATAAAAATTATCATATCGTCAAAGCCTAAAAACATAGTAGCACACCAGTCTAAAAGTTTATACACTTTGTATAAAACCTTATAGTAATAGTATCGGTAATTATAACTAGCCGCAAATGACTTGGACAATTCTCCAAAATGGAATAACATCTTTAAAATGTTGAATATATTTAATCTAACCTTTTGCTGTGACAAATAAATTTCTAAATGTTCAACCCATTTGAGTAAATGAAACCAATGAACTAAATTTGAATCCATAATAGATTTTATATGAAATGAGATAATAAAACATAATCCTAAAATATCATCATCAAAAGCTTTGCTTTTAGATATAAATGTGTTGAACTGTTCAATAAATTTAGGATACGCTTTGGTAGCAATTGAATTAATATAATTCTTTTGAAGGATAACAGCAATATCATCAACAGTTTCCACAAACTGCAGTTTTCTAGAAATCGATTCCCCAACCGATTCTAATTTCAATTCAGTCACTAAATAATCCCATTCAGGAATATCAAACTTATCATTCCAGATTGAGTATAAAAAGAAGCCAACTTCTTTTATATACTCTTTTGCTTTATGATTAATTAATTGTGCTTTTAATGATTTTACAAACTCCCTTAAAACATTAAATGCAATTTTTCCTTCGTTTTGTTTCACTAAAGCAGATAAGGATTTTATAGTAATATTAATCCTATTGCTTTCAAATGAATTTCTTAGTAAATATTGATTCTGCGATATATTAATTATCAACACATTTTTCTTCATCATTTCATTCAAAATTTTGGACAAATCTAAAAAATAAATTGGCAAATTTTTAAAGTAAACAAGTAAAACATCTTCCTTGACGCTAGTGATATCATACCATTCAATCAAATATTCATAAAAATTAAGTTCTAAATTTTTACGCAATTCAACCGATCCCAAATAATTCCATTCAGTATATAATAATTGGGGAGCCGGTTTCTCCAATTTTGCATTAAAAAACAAAAAATATTTTAAATATTGCCGTTTAATATCCCAACCACTCGATGTTTCTTCTAATAACCTTGATTTAGATGATTTTACAATCTCAGTGCAACTCTTTTTCAATCTTAACTTGTCTTTTGAACTTATTTCAATTATTTCCGCAAATTCATATTGTTGAATAATAATACTGAATGAATTATCAATTGCGTCGATAATATTGAGATTAGTATTCAAATCCTTGATTTTTAAAATAATAGCAAAAAAATCAACCATTCGTTTCAGATGTGAAATTTCATGCCCATTTAGAATTTCATTGACATTCATAATAAGGTCCTTTAAAATTAATAAAACCTCTTTTTCTTTTGGTAATCTATTGACTTCTGAAATTAATAATGGAATATATTTTCTCACTAAATTATATGGCCTTCTTGGAGTTTGCTTGATAATTGTTTTAATTAATGCTAGCGATGATCTAACAGAATAAACTGAGCCATTTCTAATCATGTCATTTAACATTGCTTCCAAACCGGACATTAAATCTTGATCAAACATATAAACCATCATTAATAAAACTTTAGCTCTATTTTGAAGTTGTACAGGGTTATAGCCAAATGTGGATCTTACTGGGATCAGTCGTTCCACCCACTGTTTAGTATTTTCTGATAGATATTGTTTCGTAAAAATATCAAGAAGCTTGAAATATATATCTAAACAGCCATCTTCTTGGGTCAATGCACTTGTTACCGGGGCGTTTGGATAAGTTGAAGCTTTTGGTGCTACTGAACATCCAATATTATCGAATTTAAACTCAGCTAGTAATCTAAACATTTTAACTAGTAATTGACTTTCAATTTCCCAGCCTAAATCTTTATTAATCTTTAAGGTAGATGCAAAAATGTTTTTAACAGATGATAAAACAAATGTTTGATTTGCATTTTTGTTATCACAGAATTTAACCAATAATGTGGTGAAATATTCCCAATCCATCTCAACATGGTATTTTGAGTTACAAAAATAAAGAAAGTTAGTAACATTTAGAATATCAATATCTTGATAGCAAAGAGCCTCTTCCAAATGTGTCCAAGGATTATTAATGCAAGTAAGAAACAATGACAATGATTCTAAAACAATTATTTTCCGATTTATGAATATTTTTTCAAAAGGAACAGAACAGACATGTAAAATAATTTTTCGACACAACCAAGATTCTGTATTCATAAAACTAGATAAAAATCCACATGAAGGTGGTATATATTTTTGTAGCATTTTCATATAAAGGAGAAAATAAGGTGCAAAAATACAAAACACAATCTCGTCTATATGTGGTAGTTTTTTGAATTTATTAAAAAATGAATTGATCTCTAAACCAATTTGCGGTAATAAATCAGGACAATCAGTCTTGACATTAGATATTACCATGACTAAATGAATTAAAGATTTCCTTAATTGTTTTAAATGTCCCTTTTTAAAATTATCAACTTTTAAGGCTCCAAGCAAGATATCCAAAAAAGCCCTTATCTTTGAAAATGCAGAGTCGTTACTTAATGGGACTTCAAATTCAATAGATGTTTTCAAAAATTCGAGTTTTATATTCTTTTCTCTATAATAATATTCACTAACATCGATTGTTTTTTTAAATAAATTTGAAGCAAGAAATGACTGAGGTATATTTAAAGTTGTGTAATCATCTGTTTTTAAATTAATCACGAATTTATATCTGTGATCATTCTTACTTTTGGTATCTGAATATTTTTCCCATAGCAATTCAATTTTGGAATGTAAATTTTTGTTTTGGAAAATCACTTCTTTTTCGGAATCTTTGATACTTGTATTTTGTAAATTGTTCAAAGTATTCTTTGCAAAATCAATATTAAATTTATTAATTTTTTCTATTTTAGAATTACCAAGTATAAGCGGAGCAGTTGTCTCTTGAACAAATGAATCAATTAATGGTTGCCTGTTAAAAAGGAAGTTAGGATTACTAGTAGGAGCAAAAGATTCTGCAATAACATTCCTCTTATCTACTTTTTTCTTTTTCAATAGCTGATTATGCTCTTCACCGTTGAAAGGAGAGGATCTCTTTTTAATTTGCAAATCAAGTTCTGATTGCTGCTTTACAGTTAATTTCAAATGTGAAGTTAAATTCTCCATATTTTTCATATTGTGAAATACTTTATCGGATCCTGACTTTAAAACCTTATTGTCTTCTTTAGTTCCATCATTTAAGACACCCTGATTATCTTTGTTAAAATAAGTTTTTGGGATTGCGTTTTGAGACTCATCATCAGATAGAGTCAAAAATTCCAATGAGTATGGATTAAACTCTTGATTATCGTTAGTTTCTGTAGTTTTAGTAGAATTTAACTGTTTGTTTATATGACTGCTTATATCAGATTTTGTCCTATTCAAACCTGCAGGTAACGCAATGGTTTTCAATTTAGGTTGACGGGCTGAAGATGAGGTATTTTTATTAAGTCCTGAAGGATACTTTTTACTTGATGATCCCAAAGATCGTGTTTTCTTCTGTATCATGGGATCTATCATATACTTGTCATCTTCTTTAGCATAACCATTATTTATCTTATGTTTACTTGTTGTAATATTTTTAGCTTTGTTTTTTGTATTGTCATAAGTTTCTGAAATATCATTTAACATGTTTAGTTTTTCTTGGGAATCAATTTCAGCCTCATCATTATCATCAATATCAACATCTCCATCATTTTCATCCATTGAAAATTCGAACTCTTGATCTGAAAAATCTAAATTATTTGGTGTGTCAGTTATACTA
Organism: Pichia sp. yHKS168; assembly: GCA_030571145.1. Classification (NCBI taxonomy): domain Eukaryota; kingdom Fungi; phylum Ascomycota; class Pichiomycetes; order Pichiales; family Pichiaceae; genus Pichia; species Pichia sp. yHKS168. The sequence continues at coordinate 38,329 of JAJLXI010000001.1, read as the reverse complement.
ACTTTATTTGCATTATCTTTAGCAACATCATTCATAATTTCATAAAATGACAACTTAGAGTACGGTCCATAACCGACATCTTTTTCCTTTCTTTCATTTCTCTTTTTTTGATACTTCTCATCTAAATATTTAATGAGGATCTCATCAGGTTTTCCATCTTCCTCCATTGATATTAGCTCATATTTTGTTGATAATCCAAGATATTCAGCTCTATCAACTAAATAAGGGTTTCTGTTCAATATTGTTCTGTGTCTTAAGTTTCGTCTTCCCCTTTCAATTGGAATCTCCAAAGCTGGTATCATTACGTTTTGCGGTGAAGATGGCACTTGAATAATATCAGATTCTGGAAGTGGGGGGAAATCTTCAGATTTATTATAATCTGGTATATTATCAAAAATTGATGTGAATTTGTCATTATCGATGGCAGAACCACCAGCATCTATCTTTACATTTTCATCATTTTGTTGATTATTTGAAATGGGATTAATATCAGTTTCAGATCCTTTATCAGTTGAATCATCACCAAAGTTTGGAATATCTATTTTTTCAGAGTTAATTTTTTCTGAGATTGGTGAAGAAGGATTATTGATTGTATCTTTAGATTCATTATTATGAGGATTTATATCATTATCTAATTCATTTTTTTGATGATCATTAATATCACTGAGAATAATCAAACTGCTATTTTGATCTGAGGAAATTCCAAGTAAGCCATTCTCCTGGGGTATATTTGCGTATTTGGGGTTCGAAGACGGTGTTGATTTAATCAAAGGTTTAGAATTTCCGATTTTTTCTGATAAGGATTCAGAGACTTTATTATGCTTTAATTGTGATTTGTATGTTGTTAAAAGTTTATTATTTAATCGTTTCAACCGTAGTTGTTGGGATTTAGTCATTTGAGCTAATAATTCTTCTTCTGAACTAAAAGTATTCGTCGTTACACTGTGAGAATTACTCATTGACCTCCAAGATTCAAAATTTTTACGTTTAAACTTATGATTCTTTATATTCAAATCTGTATAAAACTCTTTCTTTTGTTGATATTTATTTTCTAACATATTTTCAATTTCTTCTTTTGTATAACCGTCTTCATGCAATTGATTCAATTCTTTCTTAGAACTCAAATTCAAAAATTCAGCAGCAATCACAGTAAATTGATTATTCTTTTGAAATGAACTATGCCTTGATTTGGTTCTCGGTATATCATTGTATTCATTATTCAATGGTTTCAATGATTTGTATAATTTATCTAACTGTTTTGTCTTACGCGTAGATATGTCTTTCTTCTTGCTAACGACATCCCACGATAAAGTAAGATCTGTTGTTTCTTCTGGTTGTGAATCATCAATAGAATCAGAAGAATTCATGATAAACACCAGCTACTAATTATTGACTGTCTCTTTCAATTACATTAATGAAAAGAAACTTGGAAATCACAATTTTAACACAGTTTCCTAACAAATCAGAAAAAAAAATATTCCAAAACGGAAATATGCTAACGTAATCAGATTGTTTTTTCATGTTACGTGTTTGATGGGATTATAAAGTCGTTTTAATATGCTTTTTTTGTGCAAACACTTGGGATATCAAGGCAAGAGATTAAATAATATTTTTAAGTAACAACGTACCAAAGTTTCTAATATAAATATTATCTTTATTTCATATAGTTATAAGTTAAAATGTTAGAAACATGAAAGTTTAATAGAACTTGTTTATTTTTTGCGTCTATCGACCATCTGAAATATTTTTTTTTAGTAGTGTTATAGATCTTTTGTTTTCACTCTTCTAAACTTATTTAAGACTGTCTCTTATAGAACTTGGATATATAAATTAATATAAAATTGAACAGTTAAATAAGGCTATTAAAAATGCAATCAATGTCAGATTTAAGATCAAATAATTCTGATAGAAAAAGTCCGACAAGGAAAAGAGGAGTATGTATTATGATCTAATGACAATGACAATATACATTATTTAAATCGAATAAATACTAACATATTCTTGGTTAATTTTTTTTCAATTAAAACAGCATGTTCCATCAATTGCTACTGCAACTAGCCATTTATTAACCGCAACAAAAGCATTATTACAATCACTTACAAGTTGGTCTCAAAATGCAACTAGTGTTACAGAAGTTTCATCAAAATTTGTCAAATTTGGAGATTCTTATAAAACTTTAAAAAAATCTTATTCAGTAGTAGGTGTTGATATTTCTAAATTACCGGATATCCCAGGTCGTGTGAGAGTTATTCTTGAAACTTCATTAGTTTTAGAACCATCACAAGATTCATTAGATAAATTTCTACCTCAAATAGGGGATTCAGTTGCTGAATTAATGCAAATGTTAAAAGATAAACAAATTGAAGTTAGTAATATTGAAATTGCAAGAAAAAACGGAACATTGTCATCATCTTCTTCAGTTTCTTCATTTAAACAACCAACAACATCACAATCACAATCACAATCACAATCACAATCACAATCACAATCACAATCACAATCACAATCACAATCACAATCACAATCACAATCAACAGCACCAGAATCAAATGGAACTGCAAATACGTCAATTGATATTAGTAGAACGCCGGCTAAAGACCCAATTACTAGATTACAAAATAATACTGATCTTATGAGAAGAGCTTCAAAAAGATATTCTGCATTTCAAACATCAAGTATAATATCGATGCAATCTCCAATGTCTGGAAATATTTTTAATACGAGTGATTTACCTAAAACTCCCTTATATGATGATATATCGCCAAATATTACTGCTGAAGAATTAGAGAAAGCAAAAAACTCAAGTGGTTTATTTGATATTGATGAAAATGATGCATCAAAAGAACAAATGAATGATTCCAAGAGCACACTAAAAAAATCCAATTATAATTCTGATAATATTATTGAAAAGGAGAAAAATGAAGTGATAAATAATACTGCCAAGACACTAGCCGGTGGTTATTTTAAAAATGAAAAGGAAAATGTAGAGCCCAATAATAATTTACAAAAAAATAAATATCAAAATCAAATATTTTTAGAGTTGAAAAATCAAGTGAAAAAAGTGAACATAAATTTGCCTACAACTATTGCAAATTTGAAAATTATGTTCACTCAAACTTTTAATTATTCGCCACCTGGTATTTCTGCGTACCCTAAAATATATATTCAGGATGAACCGAATTCGATAGCTTATGAACTTGAAGATGTAAATGATATTAAATATGGTTCTATTATATCTTTACATCAACCGGATATTCAAACAGCAATTTTTAAACATGTTGATACACAATTAAGTACAGTAAAAAATGATATGATGAATATGGAAGATAGAATATTGAAAAAAATTGAACAAATGCAAATTTTACAAATACCCAAATCAGGAACTCAAAGTTTTAGGCATAGTGCAGATATTGAATTTGAACAAAATATGAAGAAAAAGAAAGAGCAAAATCTTAATCAGCAAAAATACATAGATGATTTACAAGATGAAATTAATAGAATTAAACAGCATCAATCTAGGTCTATTAAACGTATAACAGATATGGTGAAAAATACTATTGACTATGTTGATAAATTACAAGATAGTGGACTTACACCAAGTAATATACCAGAAAATACGTATGTAAAGGAGTGTAAAAATAAAGTTAGTGAAGGATGTGAATCACTTGTGGAAAAACTTGATGATTTACAGGATGTTATTGAATTCATCAAACGTGATATTACTAAACATAGTATTAAACCATCAGATAAACAACTAGATCATTTAGCAAAAGAAATGAAAAGTACAAAGGAACAACTTATTACGCTTACTGATTACACACAATTAGAAAGAAAAAATTTAGCATCTATGTGGAATAAACAAATGGCAACAATTGCTAGTGATCAAAGATTTTTCAAAGCACAGGAAGAAATTATGGGTCTTTTAGAGCAAGATTATCAATCTGCACAAGAGACTTTTGATTTAATAGTTTCTTGTAGCAAACAATTAGAAAATGGATCATTCCCAAATAGGCCTAAATTGCCAGTTCCAGATCCAACTGTATCACCTTGGGATGCTTCTAGATTGGTTATGGCAGAAGTCGATGCAATAAATCCTAATCATGAAGAAAGAGTGGAAGCAATCTTGAAAGCTGAAAGAGTAAGAGAAATGGAAAAAGAATTAAGATTGAAGGATGAATTCCAAGAGGAATTGGACAATTTTGTTTCTAATGATAAGTTAAAAAAGAGTGCAGGTGGTATATCAGAAATTGAAAGAATTAGACAAGAAAAAGATTTGGGACACATGAAAAATTCATTAGGAGTGATTTAGTGTTCTTTTTAAGTTTTTATGTAAAATACCTTTATGATATAATATTTTTAATGAAGTCAGCCAAAATTTATTAAAATTGAAATTGATTGATTGCAACGAGACTTTTTCCGCTAAAACCTCAATGGCTTTCAATGAAAATTCATAAAAATCTTTTAAGCTAAATTTGTCCAAAACTTTGACAAGTTTATAGGAATTAGTAAATTTAAATAAAATACTTTTCAACAAGGAAAATAAATTTTTCTTAAATCCTTCCACTTCACTTTTACAATTTGAGGGATCAAAAATACCATCTCCGCGTACCCATAAATGAATATATCGTATTAAACTTTGATAAAGTTTTTTAAAACTTGAAACATGAATGGGTGAATTATTATAATCTGCTAGTTTTTTGTAACATATCAATTTTGTCAAATCAATTGACAATCCAGTAAAAGTTAAATCTGATTTGGTTATTTTAGTTTTTAATCGGTTGATATTCAAATTATAAGTTTTAATACAACGAGCAGTATATTTCCTTATAACATGAATATTATTTTCATCAGTACTTAAAACTAGAAAATCATCCATTAACCTTATTATTTTTGTTTCACTATGCTGGTTAACTTTTTCATAAAGTTCTGAAACTAAAGAATCATAAACCATATTAAATAATGTGCCAGAAATTGGGAATCCTTGATATACTCCAATTTTACGATAATATGATCTTGTTCTAGTATGAAAGCATGTGTTTCTATACTGTTTTTGCACAAATTCCATAATTTCTGATTTAGTGAAATTTAATGTTTCATGGACATCAACCAGTACTCTTTTTCTGTTTGAGAAAGATTTTTTTATTTTTTCTGTTTGAGTGAATGGATAAAGCTTTTCTAGAGCATCAACCACTATATTTCTAGAAATTTTTAAAGTTCTATCATTATGTAATTCTTGTAAAATTTGAACATATAATGTTTTGTTTTTAGTAAATGAATCTAAACGTTCTCTGACAACTTTATCAATAATCGAGTGTGGCAAAGAATCATATGCATTTTTAACGTCAAATTTATAAGCATATATTGTTGGTAACTTGTTATTGTATTTTTCAAGCAAAGATTGTTTATAGGCGTAAATACTATTAACAATTTCAATAACGGAAGAACAACTATTTCTTAATCGTATTGTATTTAAAATCAAATTAATCGGTCTAAGTACCCGTTTTTTATATACAAGGTACTCAATATTTTCTGCTTTTGTTCCTCTAAATGGTTTCACAATTAGTCTAAAACTATTCTTTTTTGGTTGTAAATTTAAAGAACCAATGAAATCTTTATTTTGTTTAAAAGACTCATAAGAATTTTTCATATCAGGTGCATTGACTAAATGATTCTTGAAATATTGAGACATGTATCTTTTACTTATCTTTAACCACGTATGATGACGATAAAACATCAAACGGTTAGTTTGTGAAGCTCCGGTAACATGAAAAAAAGCACCAATGATTTTACAAACAAATATATTGAAAAACCAAAGTAAAAAGGATGAAAACATCTTCTTGGCTCTAATAAACTCCATTTTAGTAAGTTTAATATCATTTCTTGGTTTCAGCCAATTTATTTCATTAATTTTGATATTTAATAATAAATTTTGGATCGGTTGTCTATAGTGTATTGTTGAGTTAATAAGAGTTGGAATATACCTCATTATTTTTGCACGATTGGACGATGTACCAAAAAGTTCAGCAGGTATTATCAAATATACAATAGTCATAACAAATTGAATGACTCTATCTTTACTGGTAACAAAAGAAAAATTATTTGGTGTTTTTTTCTGGTTTCCACATATTTGATCAACAATATATGGGTATGTTTTCATTTGTGAATTATGATTCATTAACATTATTTTAATAAGTCTGAATACTTTTCTAAATCTTTTAGGAGGATCATTCTTTCTTTTTATGTCATTCAAGGCATCTTGTTTAAATATTTTTCGTAAGATATCCCAAGATTTATTAGGTAATGGGTTTGTCTTTTTTATGTTTTTAGAATACACATAGAGCATTCCTTTAACAGAAATACAATTCGGTTTTTTCAATACATTATACTTTGTAATTTTAATATCACCCCATATTAGTGACTTGTTGGGTATCCAAATAGCATTGGTATTTAGTATCATATTTAAAAACATTTCATCCCCAACAATAGTTTTAATTATTTCAAATGACTTTGATTTTAGTAATCTAATTGATGAATTAAAGCCTTTAAATGTATACATAGAATTTCCTCCTTCTTCATTCACCTTCTGACCCAATAAAAGAGAATTGTTTATATTTTTATTATTCATATAATCTAACAATGTATCTATTGCTTCATTATGGTAACAACAAGATAATTTCGATACTAAAATACCAGGTACTGGCTTTTGATGTTCTTCAGATTTTTCTTCAATTAAGATGTTATTTAACAAATGATCCAATTCATTTATAAATAGCCCTGAGCAATACTCAATATATTTTGAATCATCTATTCCTGGTTTTATTGATTCAAGATACTCTCGTAATATTGGCATGTTTGATATAATATAACAATAGAAGAAACAAAATTGCTGAATGAGGAAGAAAATCAATTGTCAAACTTTTTTTTTTCATTTGCATAATTCTGATCATCATGAACATCAGAATTTATTTATCGAATTCCTTAATCAGACCAAAAAAAAACATGCAATGAATACAGAAATAGATTATAAAAATGAGATTTTTTATGGTTCATTGCAAAGGATGTCTCCTTCAGTAGCTGATATACAACCAAATTTAAAAGAATATTGGATATGTTCGATTGATCCTAAGAATACACCAAAATTATTAACATTATTAAAAAGTAAATTTGAATTTACGTCAGAAACATTAAGACATTTGAAACGAATGCAAAAAATCAAACTTAATGATAAATTTGTATTAAAAGTTATAATATGTCCATGCGATTCTGATTTTGAAACTTATACACATGATGATCTATCAAATTTAATCAAAACATTTCTAAATCAAGAAGATATTAAATTAGAAAAAAAATATATACCGATGAACAAACCATTTGACAAAGAAATCAATCAAGAATGGTCAGATAAATATTGGCCATTGTTATGGAAAGGAAACCCAATAATACAGGAATTAAATGAAATAAATAGAACTATAAATATAAAGAAAATACGAAAGTATGTGAATATACTTGCAAATTTGTCAGAACTGCAAGACAAGGAGTTACCAATTGTGACAATTTTTGTAAATCCTGCAACTGATACAATCGTAGCAACTAGATATGATGAGAGAACATCAGTAAATCCTATAAAACACACAATTATGGATGCAATTACTGAAATTGCAAATGCTGAATTAAAAAGACGTGAAGCAAGGAAAATACAAGATCCACACTCCAATAATTATCTGTGTTTGAATTATCATGTCTACACGACACACGAACCATGTGCCATGTGTTCTATGGCTTTAGTTCATTCAAGGATATCACAATTAGTGTATTTAAAATCGTCAGTGAAAACTGGGGGTATAGGTAAAAACAGTGGACATGGAGAAATGATTCATATTTCCTGTGCATTAAACTGGAAATTTGAAGCATTTCAATATATTGATCAAAATATTAATGAAAAGATTAAAGATATTGATCCATCTGTTTATATTTGAGTCATATAATCTTCGTTTGAATTTTGAATTTCCTTTGTAATACTAATCAATTTATCTTTATCCATCTCAATGTTTGATAACCAGTTTGAAGTGCTCAATTTCAATATTTCATCATCTAAATTATTTGTAGTTCTCAACTTTAGCTCCTCTAGATCATTTAAATGATTCTCTATAAGTTCATTCAATTTTTCTAATTTTGTAATAAAGTTGATAATCTCAATATCTTTATCAGAATGAAAGTTTTCAACACTTGATTCTGCATCTACTACATTCCTTAATTCTAATAATGCAATATTGTTTCTAACTCTTTCCATTGAAGTATTATCATGTTGTCTTTGTAACAATGTAATTAAAATTTGTACTTCTGTATCAGACACACGATTTTTAGTTTCTGTATTGATTATTTTCCTGATCGTTGACTCCCCAACGGCATCTACGATATCTCTATCCAAATATGCTTCCAGTATATTTTTACTTGTCATGGAGTTTCCAAATAGAAGGCATTTATATAAACAATAAAGTAAAATATTTAACGTCAAGGCAGATGATACATACATATATATTATGATACTTCTGTGTTTATATGTAAATTATTGACATAATAAGAATATTCGCATTTCACATTTTACAGAAAAACAAAAGCAATTACAAACATGACATTTTTTAGTATATACGTATTTTCTTTTGACATTTATTGACCATTTCCTGTTGGCTTCTTCGTTAAAGAAAGACAAACAAGAAAAGACCTTTAGATGCCTGTGATAACTAAGAGACAAAGAAATAAAAAGAGCACTTTTAAAAGTCATCCATATCCAGAAAATATCGATCATGAAAATCAAGAAAAAACTGATTTTTATTTTAATCCAACATTGAAAACATCAGCATATAGTGACAAACAACATATTGAAAAAGGTGGCAATCCTGTATTTGAATTTCCAATTCCAGTATCTGAAGCGATTAGATCTACTGTTTTAAATGATGAAGTAGATATGTATTTTCCAAGAAAACATTTTCTTACTAAATTTCAAATGTATAATGATTTATTAGACAATATATTGATTAAGCCAATTCCTGTAAATAGAATTATACCACCAAGATTATTTCCAATTCCTTTTGTTGAAGGAATACCTTATGAAAAAAAAAAGTCTATTTTATTAAAAGATGTCAAAAAAGAAGATTTAAAAGAAGAAGAAAAAGATCTTACCTTAAAACACAAAAAAGATGACGTAGTGCTTAAAGTGGAAAATGAAAAGGAAAAGGAAAAGGAAAATGAAGAGAATAATGATCAAAAAACCAGTAACAGTAATCCTGATAATTTAATAAAAAACGAAGAAAAAATAACAAAAGCGGATTCATTTGATAAAACCCACTTAAAAGTTGAAGTTGATGATGATGCAAATTTAAGTGATTATGATCCTGACTTTGATAATGTTCAAAAAAAAACCTCTAAATTAACAAAACAAGAAACAGATATTATACAAAACTATTTACATTCAAGATTAAAACTAAAAGAACCAACTGATTTCTTATTTGGTGATTTAACAACAATGAAAATGCAAGAAAAGTTATATGCAGAATACTGTCAAACATTAGATAATTCATTAAATGAACCAATAGATTTAGGCGAAAGATACAAGTATAATATGAAAACAGTAGATAACTTACATCAAATGTTTAATAAATTTACAGCAGAATCTGTTGAACAATCAGATGAAACGTTAAATAAAGTTGAAGAAGAAGTTAAAAATAAATTTAACGTAAAATTTTCAGATTCAATTGAAATAAAACAATTTCAAACTTCTGCATTTGATTCAGTTAAAGTTAGTGTTTCATTGGATGATTATATAACCAAATTCAAAAACAAAGATAATAAAGAAACACAGAGTCAATTGCCTGAACAATCAAATATACAACAGCAAACATCTACAGCTCAATTTGATAATAAAGAGCAAGAATTAAATTCAAATGATTTAGAAAGAAAACAATCTTCTTCAGATAATGCATTTTATAAATCCCAAAATTTTGATTTTGATAACAATATGTTATATGATTCTGGTGACTTTGCAAATGATGAAGATGATCAATTTGGTTCGTTAAGTAATGAAGTTTTCTTAAACATGTAAGAAACATTTGTAATAATTTAATTTCAGTGTATATTAATATTTGTAATTTAAACAAAAAAAAATAAAAATAAATAAAATTAATGATAAATAGTATAAGGAATCTATTAAAAAAATAATACAGTTAGTTTATAAAGCTGAAACGGGAAAATCAAGCACCAAAGACGTCATACCATCTAGACACAACTTTGACACTTGAGTAACCGACAGATACAAACGTCAATATTGCATTCATCAAAAACAAAACAATTGCATTCAGCATAAATCCAGGTGCAAAAAATTTCCAGAAAAATCAAAGTTACTCTAAGAAGAAAGTGGTAGATGTTACGGTAATATGATTCAATACTGTAAGGCCAAAGAATCTAAAATCAGTCATATATTGATAAAAACAAACTGCATTTCTTAAAGAAAATGTAAATGTTAGGAATAGTAACAAAACTAAATTTTCGGCATCATAGTTTTTCAACTAAATTGAACAGTAAAAAAAGACTATTCTACTTTGAATAAAAAGCAGAATATTAGCATATGCCATCATATATGTGTTAAAGAATAATATTTTCGAATATATAACCTAACAATCAAAGAAAATTATTAGCCTAAATTTCATCAAGGATTTCAATTGTGAATTGTTTAGTCTAGATAATTAATGAAACTTAATATGATTATAGTAAATTAATGTATTTTTCTTAATCAAAGCTTTGTTAAATGAACTGATTCAATCAATTGAATCTTGTGCTTTAGTTAAATTATTTTTTACAATTTCTTTATTTTCATTTAATAGAGTATTCTCATGACTCCCTAAATAGGAAATTTCTGAAGTTCCCTGACAAAATTATCAAATATTGGTTATACAAGCAGTCTATCTACAATATTACATCGAAAAGATAGATGAAAAACATCACAGGCTAATGGCTTGAATCTTCTATTGCTTGTCTATCAATATTTAGTAATATTCGAAACAACTAAAGGTATATTTTTATACAAAATAGTGTTGCACTTTCACAATTTAATTTTACTTTAGTATTGTTTATTTTTAAACTGTAAAACTATAGAATCTAAAACTAAAGAAAGTCACTAAAAATCAATTAAATAAATTCCGAAACACATTTTTTTTTCTTCTTTTAAAATTTTCTATTTTTTTTTAAATTTTTAAATTATTAAACCACTATTTTTGCTTTTGAAATCTTCTTAATAAATTAGCAACAGACTTACTTGGGCTCCAGCTTTTAACTCTCAAAGTGTAGTACATAAGAACCATCATACAAAGATTGAACCCAATATAAGCACAATACAAACCAACATTTCTCCATCTATGAGACCATGACATACCAACAGTTTTTAAATATTCATCACCAATGGCATATTGACAAACTGCACAATTATTTGTATCATTTGGATTATTAACATAACCACTATGATCCATAAAAAAGTCTTGTAAATATTCGCCACAAGTTAAATCTTCTGGCGGTTCCAAATAATTGTATTCATTTGGAGAACAAACCACTTTACGATCATGTAATGCAAGAGATAGAAAATTATCCATGAAATAAGTAATCGGGGAAGCTCTCCACATGAATTTCCAGAAACCTGGCATCAAATCTGGAAGCTGAACAGAACCACAGAAAACAAGAATAAAATTGAATGCTAAACCGGTTAAGACATTTGCTGATGGTAGATCCGGTGAGGAATAAACAATTGCCAAACCTAATGAAACATAATAACATTGGAAAAAAATACAAAAAGTGAACCAAAACATACCAGCTCTAGAAGCTTCTTTATCGAGTTGAATTGGGAAATAAAAACAAATCCAGTAAACAGTTGAAAATAAAATTGAAAATGGAACTTCATTTAAAAATTGTGAAAACATTAACAATGACCAATGGAACGTATTTGATTTAGACTCTCTAACTTCATATATTTCACGTGAATCAATTGCCTTCTCTTGAATTTGATTAATTAATGGGGCAGAAATAACAACAGTAATAAAACAGGAAAACATTATATTTTGCATACCAATAACTGTATGTTTTGCATCCCAAAATGAAAAACCCACTAGCAAACTACCAAGAAGGAATAACATAAATTTGGCCATAAAATAAGGTGAACCTCTGTAAAATTGTAAAAATGTTCTTTTATAGACTTCTTTCAATTGAACATAAAATGAAGCAGCATATTTAGAAGTTAATTCACTATTATCAGAAGCTGGTAACTTGGATGTTTTTTCAATCAAATCTTCAATTTCTTGAGTGATTTTTGTATACTCTTCCGATTTAACCCATATTTCATTCCAATTATTTGCTGTATTTGTTGAACCAGCACCAATTGCTTCTAAAATATATTCAGCTGGATTTTCAGTATTAGAACAAGTTCTTGCTCCGTGGTTTTCAAAATATTTGATCAATGTTTGTGAATTATCACCAATATCACCAAAATAAACAGTCTGACCACCTGTTTTTAACAATAATAGTTTATCAAATTGCTCAAATAAAGTAGCAGATGGTTGATGAATAGTACATAAAATTGCTTGACCAGCAGTAGCTAATTGCCTTAAAACTTGAATAATAGCCCATGAAGTTTGAGAATCTAAACCAGATGTTGGCTCATCCAAAAACAATAATAATGATGGTTTTGCAACTAATTCAGTGGCAATTGATAATTTTTTTCTTTGTTCAACATTTAAACCATAACCAGCCTTACCAATAACAGAATCAGAATATTCTTCCATATTTAAAATTCTAATAACTTCGTCAACATATTCAATTTTTTCTTGATCGGAAACAGATTGTGGTCTTCTTAATCTTGCACTGAAATTTAATGCTTCTTTGACAGTTAATTCAGGGATATGTAAATCTTGTTGTTGGACATAACCAGTTCTTCTTTCAAAGGATAAATCAATTTCTTTACCATTAATTAACATATCACCAGTAACTACACCGACTTCAGTACGTCTTGATAAAACATTTAATAAAGTTGTCTTACCTGCACCTGATTCACCCATTAAAGCAGTTAATGTACCAGGTAAAACATAACCTTGAACATCATCTAATAATTTTCTATCTTCACCATCATAAGGAACAACATAATTAACATGTTGCCACATAAAAATATCATTTGAACCTAATTTATGATTGTTTAAATTCGGTAAACCCCTTTGAGATTCTAAAATTTCATCATTAATTTCATCAATTGACTTTTTACTTATACCAATACTTAATTCTTCATCAGTTTCACTTGAATTTTCATTAGTTGTAACACCAATTGCTTCTAATAAACTTGTTGGAATTGTTGCACCATGAATAAATAATAATTGATCCGATGTTGATACAATTGGATTATATAAATCAACAACAAAAATATTAACAACTAAATAACCAATAATAAAACAAAACATAATACCTAAATTTCTCCACAGATGATTCCAAACATAAGCGAATGCCAATTCTAAATATATCATTCCATTAACATTATTTTCACCATTATATTCAATTTTTGATTGTGCAGCACCAACAAAACCACAAACTTGATTTAATAAAGGATCAATATCTTTATAACTTGGACCAGAAGGAATTAATTGACTTGGATCACATTTCATAACATTACCTCTGAATTCCATTAAAATCATTGATTCAAAAGAATATAAAAGAGGGTTACAATAAGAAAACCATTCAAACCACCAATACATTGAAGGTCTTTGAATCAAATAAGAAGAATAAACAATAATTGACATTAACATAAGACCATTAATACTATTTGCAGCGGCTAATGTTGGCATAAATGAAGCTAATAAAGTGAATAATGAACTAATTGCTTGAACACATAAATTAGTAAATAAGAAATAAGAGAAAAATGCACCAGCATCTCTTTTCAAATTAGTTAAGAAATAAAGAATCAATGAAAATCCAATAATAGAAAAGCAACGAACAGGAAATGAAACCAATTGTTTTGCAACCAATTCAGCAGATGGACGATACATTTTATAACCAGATTGTTTATTTAAAATTGGTTTGTCTTCAAATAAAGCAGCAGTTTCAGCTAAAGAGATAATACAGAAATAAAGACATGAAAAGAATAAAACACCACCTCTTGAAAATGCACCAATTGTTGAAGAAGGAATATTATAATAAAGTGAACCAACAACTAAAGATTGAATAATGGCAGCAGCAACTAAAATAAGTGTATAAGCTTTATTATTAAAAATATTTTGGACTCTTCTTTTGCAACACAATTTTAATTGTTGGCCATAATTAACAATATAAGGAGATTTCTTTGTAGTCCATTTTTGTTTTTCAGCAGTTGCAACATCTTTAAAGGTTTGATCAGTATGATTAGCATTAGCAGTTTCAATTTTTTCATCAACCACTTTTTCTAAAGCAGCATATTCGGGGGAATTCATCCAATATTCTTGGAATTAATCAGCAGTATGAGGAACTTGATTTTTAGTGAAACCTTTTCTAAGTGTTCTTGCTAGAGGATCAGTAACAGCGGTTAAAAATTCAGCAGATGTTTGTCTATTTGGTTTATGATAACCCATTCTAATAAAATAATCAACAGCATCTTGAATTTTACCAAAATAAACTTGTCTACCCAATGAAAGAACGGTAACATAATCAAATAATTGATAAATATTTTCAGAAGCTTGATAGATTGTAACCAAAGAAGTTGTTTGAGTAATATTAGTTGAAGTTCTTAAAGATTCAGCGAATTCTAAAGCAGTTGAAGCATCTAAACCTCTTGTTGCATTATCGAAACAAAAAACAGTACCTTTGGTAACCATTGCTTCAGCAATTGAAACTCTTTTTCTTTGACCACCAGAGATACCTCTAACAAAATCATTACCGACTAACGTTTTTTCAACATGTTTTAAACCAAATAAAGTTAAATATAAGTTTTTAATTGTCTCAATATATTCATCTCTTGAAACATTATTAATTCTGATAGCTGGAGTTTTACAACCAATTGCAAATTGCATTGTTTGTTCAACTGTTAAATGAGGAAAATGAACATCTAATTCTGGATTATAAATTAATTGATTTTTATGAGATTTAAACATTTCATTTGAAGAAATTCCACCATAATAAATTTCACCTTCATAACCAGTATAAGTTTGAATTTCACCAGATATAACCTTGAGAAAAGAAGAACATCCAGCTCCTGGTCTACCCAAAACTAAAGTCATTGTACCAGGAGACATATAACCTGTTGCATTTTTAATAATTTTTCTTGTTTTTGGCAATTTTTTAAAATCAAAGGAATTATTTTTTGCTTCTCTTTTATTTCTAAAATAAGAATAAACTGGAAAAAAAATATCACCAAAATCTTTAATGACAGAAGCAGAAGTATTCTTACCATTTATTGTTAAATTTTTAAAAGCAATTTCACAAGTTTTAACTTTAATACCATGTTCTTTATTCCTATCAGATATAAAGTTTAAAATTGCTTGTAAATCAAAGTCATTTTCATCAATTTTAAAAGATTTCATATCAGTTGCAGTCATATGAGAAATAGTTCTTGATAAATTCGATAATCTATCTAGAACGTTATTATTATTATTGTTATTGTTTAAATTATTATTCAAACTTAAATTATTTGAAACAATTGAATGAATATTATTAATTTCTTTATTCAAGTCATCATCCAAATTTTTTTCAGGATTGAAGGTGTTAATTTCCTCAACAGTACTTGTATCTGTTGAAACAGGTTGTTGCATTGTATTAATATTTGAAGTTGCTATATCAACCTTAGTCGGAATGCTCTGATTGGAATCCGACATGATTAATTAAAAAAAGTTGTTTTTATTAAAAATATCAAGACAGTGAGCTGGCTTAATTTTTTTACAGTGATTGATATTAAAAAGAATTAAAGGAAACTAAAATCAAAAAAAAAGAAATAAAATATTAATTATATTTGAAAAACTGAAAATTCCAGAAAGATGAAGAAGAAAAATAATACAAAAGCACAAAACCAAACTATTAAAACACAAAAGGAAAACAAAGGACATTTATGACATTTTAACTAAAATTCAGTCTATACCAAAAAGTGGATTTATAATACCAAAATAAAGATGAAAACTCAATTTTTCTTCTTGGTCTTCATATTGGGAGCTTTTATCACTACAGTGTTATAAATGCTTAGTGCTTGAAAATTCATAATAAGTTCATTTGTATAAGGTGTATCGGACCTATCAAACTAATAACAAGATCTGAACCCTGAGATGAAAGTTGTTAGTTCAAATTTTTTCCTATGATAAGAAACTTAAAATTGTATATCTCCATTTGCTACCCTGGAATTTAAAGGTAAACGCCGTTTAAGTCTCGGATTTATCAAAACAGTCAAGACATTTTTGCCCTAACGAATTTTGATAGCAATAATTACTTATCAAATTTGAATGTTCCATGTCCCTTTATTAGTCAGCGAATAAAATAATAATTTTAGGAGCGGTGTCCTTTTGTTTAGACGTTACTATGCCAGAACGTACGACATATTATGCAGGAGGATAATCCCGGTCACAGGCCGCAGTCAACTAAATTATATAAGGCTTGAATTTACAGTGGAATCCGCGAATGTTTGTGTTTTTACAGCGGAAACTGGAAAATCTGAGATTTGGCCCGCTGTAAGGAAATTAATCTCTTTTTTTCATTGCCCACAGAATTAACAGTGAAACCGCTGTAAATGGAATTTACATACTATTTTGTTAGTAGATTGTCATTTTTTATTCTTTTTTATTAAATTCTTTTTTTTTTATTTTTATAAACAATATGTTATACGATTCTGGGTGCTTTGCAAATGATGTAGATGATCAATTTGGTCCGTTAAGTAATGATAAGAAAAACTTTTTGTGATAATTTAATTTCAGTGTATATTAATATTTGTAATTTAAACAAAAATGAAAATAAAAACAAA
Source organism: Pichia sp. yHKS168 (assembly GCA_030571145.1). NCBI lineage: Eukaryota > Fungi > Ascomycota > Pichiomycetes > Pichiales > Pichiaceae > Pichia > Pichia sp. yHKS168. The sequence continues at coordinate 21,333 of JAJLXI010000001.1, read as the reverse complement.
TAAAATTAGTGATAAATAGTATAGGGAATCTATTAAAAAAATAATACAGTTAGTTTATAAAGCTGAAACGGGAGAATCAAGCACCAAAGACGTCATACCATCTAGATACAACTTTGACACTTGAGTAACCGACAGATACAAATGTCAATATCACATTCATTAAAAACAAAATAATTGCATTCAGCATAAATCTAGGTGCAAAAATTTTCCAAACCATTAAATGTCTTCTAAAATTATTCGTCATTATCAAAGTAACCAACGTCAAACTGGTTTGATAAATTAACATTGTCATTGCATTTTCAACGATTTTAGAACTTAATGCAATAGGTTTATTTGTTGGCGTAATCTTCCATAAAGTTAACAACGGGATTGCAATTGCAACTAAAACAAATGGACCTAATGTATTTAATAAAATTGCTAAATGAGTTACAGGGAAAACAATAGTTTCAGTAAACATAAACCCAGTTTCCCATTGAATTGATTGTAATGTTGCTTGATGACCTGTAGTGAAAAAATGAAGGTAACCTAAAAGCATCATAACAACAACAGATATTAAATTAGTTCGTATATTCAAAATATCAACCAATTCAAATAAGGTTAATAATTGGTTAACTAAAAAGAATAAAGAAATTCCACCAAGTGGTTTTGACACAACTAAAATTGAACATAAAATATTAATAAAGAACAAAAAATATGAAGAACCATAAACATTACCATAACCAATAATTTTAGCAGTTTTCTTCATTTCTAATTTTGGTTGTTTGGTTTTTTTATTTCTACCATTTTCAACTACAACTTCATGTTGTTCAAGTTCAACTTTAACACATAATGGACCAGAATGCCAACCAAAATTAGCTGCAAATAATGAAATACCTAAAATAATTCTTCCTAATGTTACACGTAATGTTTTGATAACAATGAATGGTATTTCAAAAGTTTTATTCATATAGTCATCATTTTCAACATATTCTAAAGTCCATAAAATTGCAATTAATAATAAAACAATTCTTAAACCTCCAGAAATCCAAACAGAAGCAGAACCTTGAAATGAATATGAAACTTTATAAAAAGTTTTGATTATCAAAGGTAATAATATTGCTGAAACATATAATAATATAATTGACCACCAATTCATTTTGAAAGTTGAAGAACATTTATCACCTTGTTCTTCCCTACAAATTGTAATTAAAGATGTCAAACGAGTAAGTATCATAAACATTAATGAATGATAGGCACCGACTATTCTTTTACGTTTTTCTTTATTTTGAAATGATTTAAAAAATGCTAAAAATCCAAATGATGAAAGCCAAAACGAAACAATTTTATCTTCCCATATAATGAATGAATTTGATGCAAATATTAAAGAATGTAAAAAGATTACTAAAATACCACAATAAGTCCAACCATTTTGAATTAAATTTTCTTTAACTTGTAAAATAAACCAAACAAGTGAATATCTATCCATAATTGGAGCCAATATACCATTTGCAATACCTAACGCTACACCTAATATCAGTGCCCAACTCAAAGGCAAACCTGCTGGTTTAAAAATAATTGTAAAAGATGAGCATAAAACAGTATAAACTAAAATCAAAATTATTGATGCAAGGAAACATTGATAATTCAATTGGAATACAACAACTGAAGGAACTAATTTAGAATAAACAATTAAAACAATTAAAGAAAGTAAAATCAATAAAATTCCTGTCCAAATATTCAAATCATCAAAATTTGCCCATTTTTCCTTACATTTCTGTAAAGATAATTTTTGATAATTATAATTTTCTTCAATAAGTAACTGTTGTTCTGATGTTTGTTCAGAGTTTTTCCATTTTTTAAATAATCCATTATATATATCATTTAATTCATAATCATCTTTAAGTTCATTAGAATTTAATCTGTAATTATTAATTTGAGAAGATGTTAACATAGAAGCAAAAGAATATGATTTTTCATCTTTCAAAAAAGCTTCTGCAATTGGAGATCCCAAATTGTTGAAGGGAATGGGTATTCCTAAGAGCATTGCAAGAGTTGGAGTAATATCAATTTGATTGACTTGTCTATAATTTTTACCTTGATTTGAAATATCATAATTATTTTCATTTAATTGTTTGAAATGTTTTTTCTTTGAATACATAAATAATGCAGCTTCAATTTCATCATCTGATTCACCACCATGATTACCTGTAGAATCCATACCATGATCACCAAAAACAACTAATAAAGTATCATCCGATATTTTATCCATTACTTTTTTAATTATATCATTCAGTTGTTCCAGTTTATCTTTCATTGCATAATGATCAGGACCATATCTATGACCACAATGATCAACACCTAAGAAATGACCAATGAGAACATCCCATTTAGATTGATTTTGCATTTCTAATAAGGGGAAAACGTTCTTAATAACACCATTATCAACGGAATGTAAATCCCAAACATTTAAAGAATCATATGGATAAGATAAATTTGGATTTATAAAAGGTGAAAACATTGCTGTCCAAGTGTCATCACCTGCAAAAGCAACAGATTTATTATTATAGAACAACTGACTTAATAAATTATCTTCAGTAACTGTATCACCATCAAAATTCGAGCCAGCATCAATGAAAGTAGGTAATGAACCTGTCGTTAAACCTTTTAATCTTTGTAAAGTAGTGGTTGGTGGATCAGCAATAAATTTCAATAAAAGAGAATTATCAGGATTATTTATAAATGTGTCATAAAAGACATTAAAATTATTATGATAATAAAAATCTGGAGAATTTTCATTAACATTTTCAATTGGTATTGTAAAATCAAATCTCAATGCATCAATAATTAAAATAACAGCTTTTTTAAAAGGAGAAGGATGGAAACATGAATCTGTCTGAGAACCAAGTAACAATTGACTTTGTTGTGAATCACATGTTGACAAATCTGGTAAAACATTTCTTGAAAGTAAGAAACCTCTTGTAAAGAACGCTAAACCTATTGTTTGTAATATTCCGAAAAGAAACATTATTTTCACATAAGATGAATTAGTTTGAGTTAATTTGCGGGTACGATAAAGGTATCGATCATTGAAATCATTGGCTTGTTCATTTGACTGAATAGGTATTTGGTTTGTTTCATCCGACAGGGACATTGTGTGTAAAAGCGTATTTAATTCCGTTAGCAACTGCGTGATTTATGATTTAATTTATAGTGGAAAGTTTTTCCGTCTAAGATATAATACGCAATAAATCCCTCCTCAAATTATTTAGATAGATGCCAATGGTAGAACCAAAAACTGCAATTAACAGAAAGTATCTGTGAATCTTAACAAAGCTTCCCTAAAGCAGTAGGGGGTTAAGGAATCAAAATAAAAGTAAAAAGATTGAAAGTATTCAAACGTGTTTCTTGTACAATCAATCAATTATAAATTCACTGTTTATTATTTTTTAATTTTTTTTTTTTTTCTTTTTCTTTTTCTTTTTCTTTTTCTTTTTCTTTTTCTTGATTGATCTCTTCTTTTCTCTTCTTAAATCTTTAAAAAAATTTCAAGCAAAAATGCGGCTCTTGCTCCTCCTTCACTTTTCAGGAGCCCGCAATGAAAATCGCCATGTACGGGGTGTACAGTGTAAGGCGAATAAAGCAATTTTGTGGGAAAATGTTATTTTTCTCCCAAACTATTTTGTCATCCCATGAAATATCACTGGGAATAACATACATTCCCAAATAAATAAAAAAGATACAGCTACAGCTACAGCTACAGCTTCGAATTGCCCCTCCTTATTTTAATTACTAATTAATTACCACTACATCTATCAAATTATAACTACCAATGTCGTACAACAACAAGGGATTCTGCTAAAGCTTCACTCAACCTTCTCATGTCTTGCCGACTGATGTTTTCTCTAAGGAGAAACACCTCTTGTGCTGACCTTCCGTTCATATACTTAAGAACACGGTAAAAAAGATTCACCACTTCTGTAGGTTGACCGTCTACGACTTTAGCTATCCAGCGTCTTTCAAGAGATGTACAATATTCTGGGTCAAGTAAAATTGTGTCTTCTTCCTCTTCTTCTTCAAATTGTACTTGTATATGACCACCATTGTTAAAACTATCAGTTTCCGATGGTAATGGGTGAAGTTCTACATCACTATGGTCATTGTTATCAGTTTCTTCCAGTATATTTCTACTCGCAGATATAGAACTATGACGATGAGAATATTTACGGATATTTTTAATTTGAGATTTCTCAAATGTTAACTTATCAGTGATGGTATTAGTATTTGAATTTTCATCTGGATCAGCAGTATTATCAGTCATTCTAATCCTATCTTCATTTTTGTCAATTTTAACCGGATCATTACTAACTGTATCATTATCTAAATCAATAATAACATGTTCATCAGAAATATCAGTATGATCAATATTTACATCAATATCGTTTAATTTATTCACCATATCATCTACTTTATCAATATTCTCCTTTTTGACATTCAATTTTTCATCATCTAACTTTTCTTCATTATCATTTCTACTTTCACCAATGAGTATATTATTCTTTTTTTTCAATTCTAATTTCTTTTTAATTTCAATTTCAATTTCTTCAGCAACTTGAATTTTAATATCTTTAGATATCTTTAAATATAAAAAAGTGTAAAGTTGAGTTATATACCCATTCTTAAATAACCATCCAATTGCATCCATATATAAATCTCTATGATCTCGACTAGGTATTATATTACTGATAGGTTTGGGCTTATTAGTAGAAATATTTGAAATCATTGATAAAAATGTTGGTAATGGTGGTAAGCTTGGAAATGCTTGATTAAATTTAGTTGCATCTTTATAAATATTTTTAATTGGTGCAATTGGTGAACAAACATATATACTTCTTGATGTTAATGGTAATATTGCCATTGCCCTTCTCCAATAAACTAAATGATTCGCAAACATTTTAACTTCTTGAATATCTAATCCACTTAAAATTGATAATCTTTGTAATGATTCATTTGGTCTAATTAATCTAATAAAACTTGCAATAACTGAATCTTTTTCAACTTTAATATCTCTAATTATACGTTCTGTATCATCAAGTAAGATTAATCCAAAATATCCCATAATATCATTCGTCTGACTTAATGATGTTTGTGATTCAAAATTATTTAATTGATTAAATGGTGAAATTGATGAAAGTGTTGATCCTTCAGGTAATTCAATATAACTTGGGGGTAAAGTAATAAATTCTTTCCTTATTGGAATTTGAAATGAATTTAATTTACCATTAATTTCAATATTCACAATATCTGATTTAATAACCGCATTATATGTATCAGTAATAACCCTTGCAAGTGAAGATTCTTTAATTATTGTCTTCCATTGTTCTTTTATTGGTATATGTATTAATTCTTCACGTAATTTTAATATTTTTTGTGCTTCATTCCAAACATAATTTGTCTTTTGTTGTTCATATCTTAATAATAATGAAATCCTACTTATAATATAATGAAACATTTCATCAATTCTATGATTATATTCAACAACGGGTGGATTCATAACAAACAGCATGTTAAATTGATACATAATTGATTCTTTTTCTTTATTATCATCATCTGAATTTAAATTCATATTTCCTTCATATGCTTTGACAACAGTATCATCATGATTATCTAAATGATTTTCACTCAATTTGCTCAATTCTTCTTCATTATCAATATCACTATCATTTTTCCCATCTCCATGAGTGTTTTTTGTTTCTTTTTTTCTATCATCTGAAAAAGAAATATCAACTGTGGATTGCTTTCTAGATCTTTGAGCAGTCGAAACACTTTTTGATCTGCTTTTTTTAAATTTTCTAGAAACTCTCCAATTTCCATCATCATTAATATGAATTGGTAAACCTAAAAATACCATATCTTCAACAGTTAATTCAAATCTAGTATTACATAAAGGTTTTGGTGGTGTTGCTAAATCACTAATAAAATCAGTATCAAATGAAAATATCTTATCAATTTTATATTCCTTTTTAGTAGTATCTTTTGTATTATTGATAGCACTTTCAGATAAATTCATTGATGTTTTCAATGATGATTTTAATGATTGTATATCATTTAAATTTTTTTTATCTTTCTTCTTCTTTGCCCTAAGTCTCCTTTTTCTTCTCAATAATTTTTTGTGTTTCTTCTTCTGTTCAAGTTCATACATCATTTCTAATAAATCTCTCCCTGATTGATATTTATTATTTGATGATGATGACGCTCGACGATGTCTTCTAACATTTCCAATGCCTATTAAACTCTCAGTACTTAAACTACGTTGACTTTTAGTTCCAGAACTGTCAATGTCACTGTTATCAAATTCGGTACTTTCATTATCATCTAAAGATAATTCAAAATCTTCTTCATAATCATCATTTTCATCCGACTCATCATCATCATCTTCATCATCATCATCTTCATCTTCATCTTCATCATTATATATATCTGAATCACTTGAATACATTAATCCTTCTACTTCACTCGATACTTCATTAATATCCAATGGTGTTGCTTGAAATCCAAATTCATTAGGTTTTGGAGGATAATGAAAAATCAAGTGACTGCCGTCATGTGTTGCAATTGTAAATAATATTCCTAACAAACAAGGATTAGGCAATAACAATGATGAACTCATTATGTGTCTGAACTCAAGTTTTTAATTAAAAATGTAATAGAATTGAAGAGTATTTATAAAAAATACAGATATACATACATCTGATTAAGATAATTATGTAAAATTAGTCAAATAATACACTGTAACAGATAAATCTGCAACATGATTTTAAAAGGTGCGTACAGTTTTTTGTGATTTTATGTTCAATTACGTATGTTCAACAGAAATTTGAAAACCTGAACATGAACAATAGTATATTCATTTAAAGAAAAAGAAATAAATTTATATATATGACTGCATGCAGTAGATGCAAAGTTAAAAGGGAGCTTGGAGTAACCGATGGATTGAAAACAGATCTAGAAGAATTTAGAACATGTCAAACATGTAGAAATAAACTTAAAGAATATAGGAAATCACATGTGAGTAAGAAAAGGAAATGTAAAGAAGATGAGAAATTTATTAAAGATGATCAAATCAATGTTGCGATAATGTCAACAATTGATAAAAATTTGAAAAAAAAATTACATATTCATAAAAAATATGCAGATTTTCAACATATATTGAAAATAATTTATGAAAATTCAATGATAAAAGATTTAGAAATTGATGAAATTTGTAAAATTGATGAATTTGCATTACCGCATTTTCTTGTAAATTCCAATAAATCAATAAATAAAAATAATAAAACAAATGATGGTGATGGTGATGGTGATGGTGATGATGATGATAATGATAATGATGCTGATAATGATAATGATATAAATTCAGATATTGATAGCGGATTTACAAATTTACTTGTAAAGCAAACTGAAAAGGATGAACATTTTAAAATTGATTTAATGAATTCACTGGATGTACATTATACTAGTAGAATTAAAAAAGTGTTACAAACATGTGGGTTTGATTTTAGATTTTATGTTTCTTCATGGAAGAATGGAAAGTATTATACATCCTTTAGATGTTTTGATGATAAATGTGCAATGAAAAGATTTGGTATATCTGCTGCTACTATAGTTACTACTAGTACTAAGAAGCCTATTTTAGATTACAAGAATGAATATAGCAATACAACACAGATAAATAATAATATTAGTATACTTAAAAAGAAGTTACTTGATTGGGTTGAACCAATTGAAATGGATGCAGTTAATTTAAATTTAGAAGTTGAAAATGAACCTGTTAGTTTACATTTTAATTCAACGCCAGGATTTTATTGTGATTCAAAATTAAATTTTATTGTTGATTATTCAAAATTTGAATTTAGAATTAAGCTTACTCATAAATTTCATCGTTCGGAATTAAAAATATTGAAAAATAACAGCAGTGATAATATCAAACCAAAGGAGAATTTCCAATATACCGAAAAAACATCAAATATGAATAGGAATAATTTTTCAAAACAATCAATTATTGAAGTCACTAATCGTAAAGAAACTGAAAAATCTGATGAGTTGAAAACCAACTATACTAAATTATCTGATAAGCTAGACAAACTACATAAAACTCTTGAATTATGATTAATCATGAATCATAAATTCGTTGGCTGAATTTTTTTATAAATCTTGAAAATTATACAAAGGAGAACGTCTAAAAGAAAAAAAAATTATACAATTAAATTATACATTCTATGGTCAAGCAACTTGGGATTTTTCACCAAATATTATTATTATTTTTATTATTATTACTAACGTTATTCTTAGTATTTGGGGAATTTCCGTTATTATTAATCAAAGGTTTTTGTCTTTGATTTGATGAATTATTTTCATCTATCATTAAATCCGAAATTAATATTCCTGAGTTAATTAATTCAAAACCCCATCTTGTAAAATGTTCAATCACACCAGATGGAATATAAGAAAATGGTATTTTTGGTATAAATTCTTTTTGAGCATCTTCTGATAAACGTTCAGTATTTATAACACTATAATCAAAGCCAAAACAATTTGGATAATAATGGAAAATAAGGGTATCAAATTGATCACCTATTTTAATTTCAAATTGAATATTATAAAATATCTTTGTAGGTATAATTAAATGTTCTAAGAATTCTAATTGTAAATTTGTTAATTGATCAATTTGATATAAAGAATTTTTATCTAATTTTAAAGCTTGAATTAATTCTAAAAATTTTTTTGAATTTTTAATAAATTTAAATTCATAAGAATAAGGTATAATTTTCTTCATTTCTAAAGCACACATTTTAGAATTATTTTCAATACCAAAAATTTCTAAAGTTATTAAATCTTGAGTATTTAAAATTGAATCAACAGGTGGATAATTAATAAAAGTATTTGTTTTCTTTTCTAATTCAGTTATAAAATTAGTTGGTTTTTTCCTATTAATATTAAATAACATATTAAATTGAGGAGATGTCATTAAATTCCATTGTTGTAAAGATAATTTAACAATTGTACAAGAATAACTATTTCTTTTAACTTTATCAACTAATTTTTCTAATTCAATTTTAGCTAAAGGAATTTCAGATTTATTTTTTGAAGGACATTTTATAATAACATTATTTTTTCTAATAAAAGATTGTTGAAAATTAGTTGATTGTAAAATATGTTTTGAATCTAAAACTTTATCAGATAATTCAAAAGAATTTGAAAATTTAACAAAAACATTAAATTTTCTCATAATTATTTGAATTGTTTGACCACCAACACCAATAATTTGTCTATGAAAAGATTCAGGTACATTAAATTGATAAATTGTTGGTAATTCATCTTCAAATAATCCTAAACCTAAAATTGAATCTAATAAATCAGTACCAGTTATTTCAACAATAAAATTATCATCATTAAATGGTAATAATTTAATTGTAACTGCAGACATATTTATAATTTTAAGAATTTTACCATTTTTTTTACCTGCAATGAAATTTTTTTCTTTATTTGGTAATTCAATTTGATATTGAATTAATTTTTTTGAAAAATTTACATTTATAAATGAATCAAATTGAGTTAAGAAATTAGTTGCAATTTTAATATTATCAGAATTTCCTAAAATTTGGAAAATATATTTATCATTAATTTTAGAACAATTAATAAAACAATTTGAATTAAATGCTAAAGTATCATTAAAATTTAATAATTTATTAATATCAATTAAATGATCATTATGATTTTGAATTGTAAATTCGATTTTTTCAGAATAATAAGTTGAAATTTTATTTGTAAATTCATCAATTAAATTATCAACTTCTTCAATTGAATTACCTTGGATTGTAATAATATCACCAACTTGAGAATTTAAATTTAAATCATTATTATTGTTGTTACTGTTTTCAGTTCTATTATTATTATTATTATTATTATTATTATTAAAATTTGATTTTTTTGAATTATTAGCAGTGATAGTTGAGGTATTAGAATTTTTTATACCTAAAGTAGGTATTGATAAATAACAAGAAGTATGAAACATTAAATCATCGAAAAATTCAGAATTTTGATCAATAATTTGATCTAAAATTAAAAATTCTCTTTTATTTGGTAAAATTGTAATATTTTTAATAAAAGGATTTTGAGTATAATTTTTAATCATATCAGATAACCATCTTTTAGCTAATAAAACTTGAGTACGTAAACCTGTTATTAAAATTTTTGGATTAGTTAATTCAACTTCTAAAGAATTTGAATAAAATAATTCAGGTAATAAATTTGGTAAATAAATATTTGTATTTGATTGATTTTTAATCCTTTTTAAAGTTGATAAATTATTACCACAAATTAAAGGTAAAATTGAAATTGAAGATAATTCTAAATAATCTGAAAAAATTAATGGATTCATATCATCAATAAATAAATTAATTTTATTTTGAGTTATTTTAACTTGATCTCTAAAACCAATTATTGAAATTATAAAATTAAAATTATTTTCATTTCTTTCAATTAAAATTGAAGATTTATTAAAATTTGATACATTATTAATAAAATTAATTAAATCTAATTTAAGATGAATTTTATCATCATTAAAACAAAAATGATTTTTATTTGGATCTAAAGAAATTGTTAATTTTAAAATATGAGAATAACTTTGTAAAATTTTTAATCTAATATCATTCATTTCAATTTTATATTCATTATTACCAATAATTGATATTGTTATTTTATGAGCTGATAATTTAAATTCATTTAATATAATAATTATACCATAAGTTGCATAAGATTCATTTAATTTATTAATTATTGATCTAATATTATTTAAATTATCGAAAATTAAATCATTTGAATTATCATTTAAATTAAAATTTTCATTATTATGAAATGCTATATCATTATTTAAATTAAGATTATTGTTATTGTTGTTATTATTATTATTATTATTATTATTAGATTTTGAAATTAATCTCCAATCATGATGAATTATTGATTCATGATATAAATTTAAAGGTTTTATAAAACATTGATAAGGTAAAGCAAAGGAAATAATTAATTTATCAGATGAATTTTTCGTATTTGAAACTAACATGATTAATGGTTAATAATATATCAATATTTAAAACGAGAAATGAATAGTTAAAGCAATATTAAAAGTCCTATTTTTATTTTATTAGGAAAAAAAAAAACAATTGATTAAAATCTATCTTTTATATTTATGTAATTACAATTTTCCCTTTATTATTGTCGTTATTAATGTAACTTTTTGGGGTTTTTTTTCTCTTTTTATATTATAATTTTTTTTTTTCTTCTTTGCTCTTTAGTTTTTTAAAGAGACAAAAAAAATTGGGGATGTAAATGAATTGAAAAGGAATGAATCAAAGTGAGTAATTTATAAATTGAATAATGAAAGACTAAAGTTGGTATGGTATATAATAAGCTTGTATAAATAAATATATATATATATATAAGTAATAGAGATAGATGGCTTTGATTCAAAATTAGTACTAAATCAAAAAAAAAGGTAAAAGTGAAACAGCAACAAAAACTCCTTGAATCTGATCAAAGTATAAAAAAAAAAATAAAACGTTTTTCGTTTCCTCTTTCGATTACCAAAAACCATATAAACCATAAACCATAAAATGAAAAAGGAAATAATTTCGAAAAGAAAAACAAATAATTAATATTTATGCGTCGATCGACCTGATTATTGTTTATTATATCTTGATTACCTTTTTATATAATTTATACTCTTTTGGTTTCTTATATTATTCCTTTTGATATTAAGAGCATTGTTAAAAATCCACCTCATTATATATCATTAAACAATTAGATCATTTAATCTTTACGGATTTATATTTTATTACTCTCTTGTTTGATTGAATTTTGATTAACTGAACAGGAAGAAATAAAATTTTAAGTATACCACTTGTAAAAAGATATTCGATAGCAATTTTTTGTAAATGATAAAAAAGAGTATTTAAAATTGTTATAAATGAAAAAAAACATCATCATTGATAAGATCTTTAAATTAATCGTTTTGTAAAACGTATTAGTGTTACGTATTACCTATGAATGAAGTAGTTTACTTACTTGTAACATAGGTATTTTTTATCGTAGATCGTATGTAAAACAGACGAAAGGTCTACTGTTTTACCTAGCAGAAAAACTTCAAACAAAAAAAATTTATTTTTGAAATTGAAATACAACCTTATTAGACTGTTAAGCGGATTACAATATTAAAATCCAAATATATATGAAATTATGGATATGTTAAACTTTGGAAAATCCTTCCGAGAAATTTTAAAAGACCAAAAGAATAAAAATTTAGCTTATTAAAAAAATAAAAATCAATGATATTTCTAAATTTTGAAGCTAATAAATTATTACAAAATGAAAAATAATAAAATAAAAATCTTTTACCATTAATGTTATTATTTTTGTTTGTAATTCAATGAAATTATACAAAGAAGCTTATAATAGATGAAACCTTATACATAGCAAATCAATAGGTCATGATTTTTTGTATCGTAAAGGAATAACTTCTTATCTTAAAGATTTTGTCTAATTTATGAATATATTTATTAATTATAAGCTTTAATAAATAAAGAATGTTATTCTTAACAGTATTTTAAATTAAAATACAATACAACATTGTAATTAATGCGGCTCAGCTCAATATCAAATTTTTTTGCTAACCAAAAAAATTATTTTAATAAACTAAAGCGATGAGCATTATCTTATTATTGATTTAATTATTAATATTATTTTGAAAAGAAAATGGAGGCTCATAAATTTATAAATTTAAATCTATCTTTTAATGTTTTTATTTTTTTTCATGTTTTATTATCTTTTTAAAAGTGTATTTTAATTTTTTTTTTTTAAACAATAACAAAACAAAATTTAATGTCTCAACTAATCCAAGAGGCTGAAACCAAAAAAAAATTCGATGATATGGCTAATGTACTTATAAGCTTCCATGAGAGGTTACAAAAATTTGAAGAATATGGACTTCCTAATGAAACTACATTTAAGAAGATGTTAGAAAAAATCGAGAAGATTGAACAAAGCTTTGACAAGTTCACACTAAAAGCTGAAAAGTTTTTTGCTGAATTTGAAGCGTTGGATCAAGATATCAAGGATAATCACCTTGAGCTTTTAAATGAAATAAAATTATTAAGAAATGAGTTAAATTAGAAATAAATCTGCAATTAATCAATGTCTACTTTTAGCATGGTGACTTAATATGTTGATTTAATTTCAATTTCTTCTATACTTTACTATTAATTGTTATAATCATTATTTTTTCTATTTATAATAATTTATATATTAATTATTAAAATTTTTATTTTAACCATAAAGGTTAGTAATAATGTCAATGCTTAGAAAAGGGAAAATTCCTAATGTTATAAATCTAAATCTATATGAAAGGGTAAGATTTGTGCTTCTTTTTCAAAAATTCTGTAATCTTTTAATGTTTTTCTTTTCTTTTCATCTTTCTGCTGTTTTCTTGCATCTTTCTCTCATTTTACCAATTAAACAATATCTATTAGGCTTTTTTCCATTCAAGGGAAAATCGGCCAACTTTTTAAACCTGCAAAGCTGCAAAATAGTTAATTTCCAACATTGATGAAAGGCTGAATAAAATGGAAACTAATCAAGCTACTATTGAAAGCAAGCTTGACAATTGTAATGATAAAGAACATGACAATAAACAAAACCTTGTTTCTGAAATTGACATGTTTAAACAAAATATCAATGAAAACCCCGTTGGACTTTTAAATAAACTAGCATTAATAAGAAATGAATTAAATGAGCAATAAATATGCAATGATTTTTGCTTATTTTCTATGTAGTCGTTTTCATGTATTGATATAATTTTATTTTTCTTTATAAACTTTACTATTAATTATCATAATTTTTATTTTTCCTGCTTATAATGAGTTTATAAATCAAATATTTAAATTTTTATTTTAATTGGTTTTAATTAATAGATTCTGATATTTAATTTATGTAATATTAAAGCTGCTAATTTTTGGTATACATTAACCTGTTCTATAATTATTATTGTAAATAAATTAAACTTAACAGCGGAACTTAAACTTATCTTATGAATTGGCAGAATTTCAACTTTTATAAGAATATAATATTATCAGCTTCAAAAAGATATTCCATAGCAATTTTTGTAAAGATAAAAAAATTATTCAAAATTGTTATAAGCAATAACGCCATAAACGTTGATACCATATGAAACTAATGCATTAATTTACGTTCCTAAAAATAAAAAGATGTAATACAGATATTGTATGGTATATCATTTTTGAAAACAGAAGAAAAACGCTGTTTTATCTAGAAGATAAATTTAAAAACTATTTAAACGATAAATCCATTAAAAAAAATTCCCGCTTGTAAAACAAATACTTTTATCACAATGGTGTTCTTGGAAGACTCAAATTTAATAATGTTGAATAAAGAAATTGATAATATATTAAAACATTAGCTTAAATGCACAAATCATTTTTGTGTTATTAAAGAAAAATAAAAAGTACATCTTAAAGACTTATTTTAAAACTTATAAATACATTTATAACGATTATAAATTAAAATAAATAAAGAAAGTTTTACTAACTATACTTTATATTAGAAACTTGAATATAATATTTTATAAAATTTATCTGAACTTAAGCTCAAATTTTTTGTTGGACATTTCTTTTTAATTTTACAGAACAAAAAAATAATTGAAGTAAATTAAAGCGATGAGAGTTATCAAATTTTTTTTATTATTATGATTATTATTATTTTGGAGAAGTGGAGGAGGGAGAAGGCTCATAAATATACAAATTCTTTTTAAATGTATATAAAAAGGCAGTATTTCTGCCCTTTTTCTATTTCTTTTTTGTAACCTTTTAATCCCTTTCTTCTTCTTCAGGCTACCTTTTTGTTCTATTTTATTTTATCTTATCTTATCTTTTTATCACCAACGAAACAATAAATCAACGAATATGCCTGCGAATCCTACTCCAACTACTGATTCTGACTCTGAAATCAGAAAGCCTTTTGAAGACTCTGGAAAAGCTGTAGTCAACATTTATAAAAGGGTGGTGACGGTTGAAAAAGAGGAAACTTCTATCGATGGAAAACTTGATAAATTGTTAAAAAACGTTGCTGAGTTACGGGAAGAAATCAAGGATGTTAAACAAGATCAACAAGACCTTAAAAAAAGACTTACAGATGCTGAGCAAAGGCTTCTTGACAACAGTAACCGGATTTTAACTGAAGTCAGGCTTTTGAATAATTCACTTAAATCTGGAAAGAATCTCCACTATTTGGATGTTCCTTTTCTTGACGGTACATTTCCAGATGTCGATTTGACATCAACAACAAGCATTGGACCTCTCAAAACAAAAATTATTAGAAATTCTTTCTAATTATGGAAGAGAAGTGCAAGAAACTATGACTCGGCCACAGTTGCAGGCTGAGCTAATTTCATTCTTGAACATTAATCGTTCATAAGAATTAGGTTTTTAAAATTTCTTTGCAAGTTAATTATTATGCTTCTTATTTTTTCTATTTATAATGATTTATTTATCAATTATTTAAGATTTTATTTTCAAACTGTGTATTGCTCAATTAATCCTAATATCTAATTTATAAATGGGTCGATTTATTACTGGATATTTTCAACATCAATAACTCCACAACATAAATGTCAGGATCATTATACAACAAATAAAATTTACCAGTAAAATGAAATTTCCACAATTGCTGCCAAAAACTTCCGTTCGTTTTTAATATATTCCTTTATAAAAGTCTAAGTTTACAATATCCACCTTTTTAGTAATTAATATGATATATAATTATATTTAGTACCTTTAAATTTTATTTATAACGTAATATTTGGTCAGCACCTTGTAAAGATGAAGACGAAAACCGGACAATAAATCTGATAAACATGAAATAAAATAAAATTTTACTAAAACTCCAAATATTGGGATACATACAGAAAAACTATTATATTCTGATATTAACGATGGAACACTAAATTGAGTAATTAAACTAAAACACTGAATTTACATTTATCATATGTCATATAACATATGCCATATAAATTACTTGCTTATATTCTGCTTTAATCAGTCCCTAATACCTAGCTAAAGAGTATCTGGCTATTAATTACTAAACATTCTTCGCTAATCTGTTTTAAATTCATGTGCGGGGGTCCTCCTACATTTGGAACTGGGAATTGGGAATTGGGAACCATCATTCTCAATCGCTGACGTCTATTAAAATCAATTCACCTTCATCAAATTGTATAATAAATTTAATCTATAAATTATCATCAGCATAGCTTATCACCATCTTTCATCATGGACCGTCCCCCATATTCATCAAGAAAATCTTCTTCTGCTTCTAGTCCTGTACTTATGGCAAGACGCACATCAAGCGTATTACACAATAATGCTAATAATAATATTTCATCATCTTCTTCAACAAGACCGAGCAGTAAATCTATAAGTAAACATGGTAGCAGAAGACCTTCAAATTCTTCCGAATCTTCAGTTTTAAATCCAAATCAAATGCCGAATAATTCAGATTATTTTAATCATCAATTACCAATTTCTCCAAAATTATCATTTCGTCAACCTCATTTAATACACCCTCATGTACATCCTCGTTCACGTTCACGCTCTCGTTCTCAATCACGTTCTCATTCTCATTCTTCCATAGAAAATACAATTTTAAATATTAATCTTGATAATACTTTACCATTAGATTTTTTTAAAAAAGATATTCTATCTGTAATTAAATCTTTAAAAATTCCAAAATGGAGAAAAATTGATAAATCTAATTATAAAATTATTAATTTAAATAGAATTAGTGGTGCAATGACAAATTGTGTTTATAAATTAACTTATCAAAATTATTATCCTTTATTATTAAGAATTTATGGTGATGTTGAAAATATAATTGATAGAAATTCAGAATTATTAACTTTAGTTAGATTATCAAAAAAAAATATTGGTCCAAAATTATTAGGTTGTTTTAATAATGGTAGATTTGAAGAATTTTTAAATAATTCAATTACTTTAAATAAATCTCAAATTAGAGATTCTAAAATTAGTAGAATGATTGCAAGAAGAATGAAAGAATTTCATTATGGAGTTGATTTAAATTATGATGAATTTCATTCAGGTCCAAAAGCTTGGTTATTAATTGATAAATGGATTGATTTAGTTGATAATATAATTAAAAATTCAAATTCAAATTTAAATGATGAATTAAATTTATTTATTTTAAATTGGTTAGATTTTAAAAAATTAGTTCAAACTTATAAAAATTGGTTATATTCAATTTATGGTAATTTTGATAATTTAAAAGATTCTTTAAAATTTTGTCATAATGATACTCAATATGGTAATTTATTATTTTATAGTAAATCAGATGCTTTATCAATGACTGATGATGATACTAATAATGCTAATAATGATAATAATGTTTTAATTGATGATAATGAAATTACAAATCTTTCTTTAAATAATAATCCGGCAACATCATCAACATTACCAACAGCAACAGCATCATCTAATAGTGACAATCCATTACCAATTATAACAGATACAAATTTTAAATATGATACAAGATTAACAGTTATCGATTTTGAATATGCTGGTCAAAACTTACCTGCTTATGATATCACTAATCATTTTTCAGAATGGATGTATGATTATCATCACCCAACTGAAAGTTATAAAACAGATGAATTAAAATATCCAACTGTAGAGGAAAGAATTAATTTTTTAAATTCTTATATTCAATTTGTCCCAGGTTCCGCAACACCTAATTTAAATCCAATTTCATTGAATTCAAATTCAAATTCAAATTCAAACTCAGCCTCAACTTTAAAACATTCTCATTCTGTTGTTTCAATGAAATTAAAAGAATTACCTGCAACTGTCGTTAATTTATATAATGAAACTATTTATTGGAGATCTGCATGCTCTATTTTTTGGGCTTTATGGGCAATTTTAAGTAAAGGTTCAATTATTTCAACTGATAATAAGAATAATAATCAAATTATTGATAATTTATCAACTGAATTTCAAAATACCAAATTCGATTTAGGTCCAAATGGTGAAACTTATAAAGTTATTAATAATGAAACTGATGTCAACAATTCAATTGATGATGCTGATGATGAATTTTTAAATCCAACTTTAGATGATGAATTCGATCATTTAAAATATGCATTAGGTAAAATTGGTATTTTCGTTGGTGATATGATCCAATTTGGTTTATTAGATAAAAATTCCTTGGATTCAGATACTTTAAAACATATTAAATATTTAGATACAGAGCTATTACCAGTCGTTATTTAATATTAATTAAATCTATATTTAATGCATTTATTTAGATTCATATTACTATTTTTTTTTTTATAGAAAAAAATAAATAAAATGAAAAATAGGTTTTCTAAAAATATAATTTACATGTATCCGCTTCTTGCTCTACTTCTTTTTCTTGTTCTATTAATGTTTTTATTGCAAATAAATTATGGAAACTCATTCAAAGAAATCATCTTCCTCCTCTTCTCCTTCTCCTCCTCCCTGTTTCTTATCAACATCATCAACATTACTCTTTTTCTTATTATTATTTATTTTCATTCTATTATTATCAAATTCTCCTTTAATACCATCTTCTAAACTAATTTCTAATTCATTTTTTTGTAATTGATCAGAAAGCATTTTCTTTAAACTTTCTCTTTTTAAATTAGTTTTCTTAATACCATCTTTTGCTTTCTTTGGTAGATTTTCTGGAATTTCAGTTTTAGCATATAATGATATATATTTTTCATTTCTTGGAAAATTTAAAACATAAGCTAAATCTACTTTACAATGTTCAAAGATACGTTTCTCCTTTTTTAATTTTTTCTTTAATTCTTTAATTTCAGTTTCATCTGTTGTATTAGAAATTTCAATTTCAATATCTTTGATTATTTTCTCACTTTTTTTATAAAATCTAATTGATTTCTTCTTTTCAAAAAATCGAACTTTATGATACCGCTGTACTAATTTCTTAGTCTTTTGATCAGTCTGTACTTTTTCAAGTTCTAATTTTAATGTCTTTAATGCTCTTTCATTTGCGATCTTAACATCTGCTGATAAATTATCTTTACTTAATAACCTTGAAATATCTCTAATTTTCTTTTTAATACCTGAACTTCCATGCATTAAAGCTCTGGTCAAATCCACACTTGCCGTCGTACTTGCTTCTTTTACTTTTGCCATAGTTGTTTATTGGTTCTAATGTAATCTATATGACTTAAACAATTCAGAATCCAAATTAAAGATTAGAAAAGAAAAAAATTTATAAAATAATAAAAAAAAAATTTTAATGTGTGTCCATTTGGTATTTTTTTCCAAGATACATAGCATAAGTAAATAAAAATTAAAAAAAAATTAAAAAAAAAATTACATCGCCTGAAAAATTTTTGAAACTTTTTCATCCAACTTTCCCAAAAGGGAAATACTACTAGCTTACATTATCTATCTCTGTTTTGACTTGACTTGATCTGCCTTAATTTAATGTTATATTTCCCCTATTTTTTCGGAATTTTGACCTTTGTTTTTAAGTTGCACTTTACCATCTACTATTTCTACCTCATAGCCAGCTTTCTCTAGGACATTTTCGGTTTCTTTGTTAAATTCAATTCCTTTTGCTTCCAAAGATGCTACAAAACGTTGATTTTCTTGGTTATTTTCAAGAACATATTTCAAACATAAGATACATCTTTCTCTAATAAATGGCTCATTAACATCAAGATTACAATTATTTAAAATTAAAATCAACCCACCATTTTCTCTAACAATATTTTGATTATTTGTATCATTATGTACTAAATATGTTATTATTTCAATTATAATTGTTTTAATATGGCCAAATGGTTTTTTATTTAAACTAGTGGTATTGTCATCCTTTAACCTTTTACGTTCAGTATTTAATTCAACAATATGGAAGAATTGAATTAATCGTTTCAAAAAATCGTATGATGTCAAAGTCTTTTTAAATAATTCATGTGGTAATAAATTTGAAATTATATCTAATAATGCAATCATTTTACGATGATATATCTTTAATTCTGGTTTAATTTCGGTATCTTGTAGTAAATTTGTACATTTATCTGTATATATTTTAAAAAAATCCAAAATAACTGCACCAATTGCAACATAGTCCCATTTCTCGTATGCATTTTGAACACTAAATGTCATTTGGCATGCAATTAAATATAATAATACAGAATTTGAACTCGTTTCAGATTTTTCAAGTTTATATGCAGCTATACCTATTTTTTCATCATTAAATAAATAAGTTAATGAATGGGCAAATAAAACAATTAATCTATATTCATCACTTTCTGATTCATTTAATGTTTCAATATTTGTTTCAACAGTTATATTTAATATTCTTGACATTGCTTTTAATAAATTAATAAATACGGTACATCCAGAATTTACAATTTCTTCTCTTGTTTCATCAATCATACAAAATGCTTTAAATTGTGGTAATATTTGTTTAACTTCTTGTATATTGCCTATATTTTCCATTTGAGTTAATACAATATTTAATACATTAACACAACTTTTCACAAAAATTGGATCTTTTTTCTCTATCGAATATATAAAATTGAAAACACAATGAAAACAAACAATTGATATATCTAATGATTTAAAACAAATTTCACTATTTTTTTCATTTTCGTATAGTTTAGATAAATGTACACTTAAATCAATTACTCTTTTAATATGTTGATTAGTAAATTCTGCAATATCATCTTTTGATTCTTTATAAGCAATCGCCAGGTTTCTGATTAATAATACAATACCTTTAACTATTCTTAATTCATTCATTGTATAATTTTCCTTTGACAATATTATGTTCATAGATTCATCTAATTTAGCCCATATTTCTAAATTCTTAGAAAGTTCAGCAGTGTAATCCCACATATGATCATTAGACATCATCATTGATGTCATTCGTACTATTTCTCCTAAATCTTCTATTAAAAATTCTGCATTTCCAACAGAAGTAACAAAATATTTTAAAATGTGATCTAACAGTTGTAGCTCAGATTTATGAAGCATGTTTGCATTGGTTTTTTATATAATAACTATCAAATCCAAAAAAAAAAAAAAAAATTACATCTATTAACATGAATTTGAAAGGATAGGAAAAAAAAATATCAACTTTTTTATTTCGCTCTGTAAAAGTTAAAATATGAAAAATAAAATAAATTCGCTTAATATATAAAATATATATAGTGTTCGGTAATTA